>JAAAKQ030162657.1:0-12679 GCA_010016005.3 Zanna intricata | reverse complement strand
TACTACAGCTCGATTGCCTATATGTAATACACTCGTATTGCTGTGTATGTAATATATAGCTGTGTTACAGCGTTCCGTGACGGCAAACTGAACTTTTTTCTCCATGCTCAACATACATCCCCATACTCCGCTAAAAGAAGTAATAACTTCAATAAACTTTGTCTGTCATTAATAGAATGTTTTTATCAGATCTTTGTAAAATCACATTCAAGTCATTTCAATGCAAAGATACTCCAGCTAAGTATGCCAACAGCAACATGCAATCATTAATCTGTAAAAGCATTGAGAATGGCATTTGTTTATGCTGGAAAAATATTAATTCAATTCGCAATTTCAGTAAATGGGTTAATCCTTTCTCCTGCTATAACCATCTGACTTCTGTATGAAAAGGTGAGACTTTTTCTTTTCGCCCATTTCATCTCATAGTTTAGCAAACAGCCTATTCTGCCAGTGATTGATTTTTTTAAAAATTATTCAATTTTAGAGCTTTACAAAGATTTCGTTTGAGATTTTCCAGCATTTTTTGTGCCAAGAGAATGTCTATGAAGGAAGCGATGTGTCCATTCTGTTCTTTGTATAAGACAATTAAAAAATTTTTTTTTTTTAGAAATTGACGGTTTTTTCTTATATTGCCTTGGCACCATCACTGCATACTACTACACATTTTGTTCAATCTATGTGATAGTTTTTAGTAGCTTTTTAAAAAAAATATATCAAAATGACATTGTCCTGTTTTATGATCAGGTATTGATTTCCAAAAAAACATATTTTCTTTGACTGATGTGTTCCTAACGCATTCACATCTCACCAAACATAAGAAATGAGAAATGTTTGTCACATCTCTGTTCATCAAACTGAATATTAAAAAATTAATTTGAACTCATTTACTGAACTATCTGATCATGAAAATCAGCAGCAATGTTATTGACTTGCCTTGATAGAAGCAAAATTCTGTTCAGGTTTTTTGCTTTTTTCATGCCTACACTGACCATTTCAAATGCAGCCGGTAATATGAGGATTTCTGTTAAATTATTGCGTTTAGCCATCTTAGCAACTCTTAATGTTACAAGATAAGATGCTTCAAGTATTTTTTTATTAGTACAGTTTGATTTACAAATAGAATCTTGTTGATTTCTCAAAATATGTAATTTTCTATTCAAAAATTGCTAGGATTTGCTTTTATTATCTGGATGTTGTTTCCAAGTGTAAAATTAATTTTGATAGCTTCATGCTTTCATTGGAGAGGACTTGAAAGCAAACAGTATGCTGTGTTCCATCCAGTTATGTAAAATCATAAGTTAACTAACTGCAATTGTTTAGGTGTGTCTTATCTTGTCTTTTTACCAATAAATTTAATGAATGTAGATGAATCACTTTGTTTTTTCATAAATTTATCCATTTTGCATAAGAAACTAATTGAAAAAACAGTTACTCCATTTGACTGCACACTAAAATACCAAAACCTCAATTAGTACTATTTTCAATGAATCTATTCTTTTAAAAACTTAAATAAAGAAACCAGACTCACAATTCACATTCGAAACTAAACTGACAATCTGCAATCCCTTACACCTCTTTTATACTGCTGAGAGCATGATGTGTTCAAACGTCGAACATATGCATGTTCGAACATGACACTCTCGTAGCTAATATTATACAAGTAGACCAAACTACAAGGTATTTTGGAAGGCCAAGGAAAGGTACAGTGAAAACTTTTATTTACTTCTCCGAATATTTTAATATTATTTAAAAGATGGATTGTCCAATAAAAATCAGGGCTGTTTTGAGTAAGTGTTAATAATTTTGAGCCTGAATAGGTTAATATTAAGTGTTTGAAACTTAGTGTAATTTATTACATCACTAAGTGATCTAATAATAGACAATAAAACGTAATAAAAAGACGTCCAGTGATAATGAAGAGTGACATCACTTTCTCAAGGATAAAGAACTACTTTAAAATCTTAAATTGGACTTAATTTATATAGGCAGTGTGAATATGTACAACTTGATTTTAATGAACCAAATTAAGTAAATTCTACTTTCCAACAAATATTAATTTGAATGAATTATTACAATATCATAACAAAAAATACGGACTGACACCTTAATTTATTTTTATTGAAATCTGCTTCTTAAGCTAACAATCACACAGTAAAAATAATTTTAACAACAAAAATTAATTAGGATGTGTTATAATTTCAGTTTAGAAAAAGCTTTTGGTTTTTTATTTTATTAAAGAAAAAATAATTTTTGAAACATTAATTTATTGGAATCAGATTCAGCATTAATGACAACACTTCAGTAAGCTGTGATAAATTTCATCAAATTCCTAAAAGTGTATATTTAAGAATAATTTTCAAAATAAACAACTCAATAGCCTGAAATAATTAATGTAAAGTTACATTGAAACATACTTAATATACAAACAAGCAACTCATTTTTAGTGTAATCTTACATGTAATCCAGGAAATCATGAAATAATTATTTCTGATCAAACTAATTCACTCACTATATGAATGGCCTAGCCAAACAGATTTATATTAAATATAATAATCATCATTGATAAAATGCTGTCAACCAAGATGCATTGATAAGATACTGTCAACCAGAAATATAGGGAATCAATGTACAACTACACTCACAACTAAAACTGTTCTTTTCTTTTTGATTCTAGCCTAAAATACCTTACACCTCATTCAAGAGATGTATCAAATCAAAATCCTAATCTTCTTTTTTGTACATCAAAATATATATATATATATATATGTGTGTGTGTGTAGTAATGTAATGTAATCTTTAATATACATACTAGTATATACGTATAAATATACTTGGTGTACAAAAAAAGAGTACAGGGGTTTTAATTTGATATAATATCTCTTGGATAAGGGGAACAGTGTTGATTTAATGCTGGAATGAAAGAGAGTTAAGTTGCAAGCATGGCCATACATTGTCACTATCATTCTGTTGCTTGGAGTCACTAGCAAAGATGTGATGCCTAAACAGAAATTCTTCTGTGTTTTGCAGCTTGTTAAATGTGAATCTGTAGTTATAGTTCTACATGTGTTTTGTGCAAAGTTTAACTGTGATTTTCCAACTGACAATAATATTCATCAATGGCATAATCAATTTGAAACGACATGATGTCTATGTAAAGGAAAGAATGTGGGACGATCAAAGGTGTCTAAAGAAAATATTGAATGTGTAAGGGTGTTTTTCCTACGTAGCCTGAAAAAATCTGTAACAAACGCCAGCCACAACTGACAATGCTGGGGTTGAATGTTTTAAGAAATCGCTAAGACATGCATTCATACTGTTTATGTTGAGAATGGCTTTGAAGCCTACCCATACGATGTGTATGCAGACTTTGTGATTGAAACATTGCAGCATGAAGATAACAACCTTTTTTTAATCATATTGTGTTAGGTGATGAGTCAACATTTCATCTTAGTGCAATAGTTAATACATAATGTCAGTATATGGAGGTCAGAAAATCCCTACAAACTTTTACAATGTGAAAGGGACTCCAAAATGAAATTTTTCTGTGCAATATCCCAAGGTCAAGTTTATGGGCTATTGTTTTTTATTCAAGCCAGTATTACAGGAGTTGTGCATTTCGATAAGCAGAGTACATAGTTCTTTCCTTAACTGCAAGCTGGACCAGTGAATTTTATTTGATAACAAGATTGTGCACATCCTCACTGGGATTAATTGAATGATGTTTTCAATGACTGGATCTGTTAGCATGGACCCAATGAAAGAACAGGCCTTTGTGGTGGCCTCCATGTTCACCTGATCTGACACCATGCAATTTTTCCTTTGGGGTTTATATTTTGTGTATATGCTTCTGCTAACTTCTTCTTTTTTTTATACCACCGTTAAGGTATATCTTAGAGGATTAAATGAATGAATTGTAGCGTGTGTGAAAGATGCTATGCCTGACCAGGATTCGAACCTGGGACCTCTGGATGAAAGGTCGAGACGCTACCACTTGTGCCACGGAGGCTGGCTCTGCTACCAACTGATCTATCTAATCTGAGACACAGGATTAAAGCAGTTCTATTACTCTAGAAATACTGGTTAAAGCATGGGATGAACTTAACTATAATTTGGAGTGTGCAGTATAAAGAAAGGTGCTTACATTAACACTAGAAGTGAAAAACCATAAGAGTTACTCTTTAACTTTTATTTGTAATACATTCCTGTGGTTCAAAGTCAAGAGGAATTAGTAGCTTTCAAACCACAATATTTTTTTGTATCTGTATATAAATCTAACCAGCATATTTTTGTATATAAATATATATGTATCTGTATTGCATTAATCCAGCAAATGTTTGTATTCAGACTCAAAAGTAAATTATTAAACATGCATTTGTGACCAGTTATGTCAAACTGTTACATGCATAATTTTAATATGTGAATGAGTAATATTATAGATAAAGTACATAACGTAATAAATTTTCTTTCTTTGTAATTTACTTATTCAATTTTCCAACATATTATTTTCTTTTTTCATAAAAACTGAGCTAGTCAAAGTATACCATTACTTCCCAATTTTTTAATGTTGCTTTATTCTATTGAACTCATTGTGCTATCAGTATTTTTGGGTTAAAGAAAAGGTTTTTTTTTGTAACTTTAGAAATCAACTCGTGTTATGATAACCTTTTGAACAATTTTAATAATATATGTATTATTAAAGTTCTATCTGAGACTTGTAATTAATTACTTCATAAAAAATAAACTAAACTCATTTTTCTTACCCAAAACATTATGTAAAATGTAGTGGACATTGTCTATAAAGATGTTTACAATGTCAGCAAGTTCACATACCTTTAGTTAGCCATCATTTAATATGGCATTGTGGATTTTTAAGTTGATTTCATTGGTCATAGCAGTTTTTTATCATCCCGAGTGTTTATCACCTTTAATTGAATGGATGTATGACCATGTTTAAATTCAACAGCTCACCTTTTATAGTTGAAAAGGAAGGGAAAGAATCATTTGAAGTGTAATCTATTGATCTTTTTGTATGTCCATAGAGGTTAAAATTTTTAAAATAAGTACTTTATAACAGCTCGAACTTCAATTTTATCTATTTTTCAGAAATTATCAAAACTTGTTAATTTGATTGCCACAAATAAGCACTAAAATACTCTGAATATTCAAAGCACACCATCTAAAATACTTACTGGCCATTGTGGCTGAGTCTCAGCCTTTCATCTGAAGGACCCGGGTTCGAATCCCGGTCAGGCATGGCATTTTTCACACACGCTACAATTCATTCATCTCATCCTCTGAAGATATACCTTAATGGTAGTTCCAGAGGTTAACAAAATTAAAAAAAAAATCTAAAGTACTTGACACATTTTATAGTTATTTGTTCATACTTGCTCCATTTCTGTGTTTGGCTGATAACTTTTTCAACAACCCTATAAAGCATATTTAAATTTAAGGTAAGTACACATCTTTTGTATATTTATGGATAATTTCAGAATTATAATGCGATTAGTTAAGCTCTGTTGACTAATGTTTCAGCTTGCATATTATTGGTACTCATTTTAAAGTAGGAGAGTAACATATTTCTTTGTGGTCAAATAATGCATTATATCTACATTCTGTTTGTCATCTAATACATTATTTTGTAAAAATTAGAGTGTAAATTTCATACTGTTTATGAGTTGAGTTTTGATTATAGATGAAATTAGTAAAGTTTACAAAATATGATAAAATCTATGTATGTGTATCCAATTTCTAATTGTTAATTTACAAAACTTGATTCTGATGGTGATAATGTTTGTATTATGCATTGTACTCATGGATGAACATACATCCAGTTTGCTCAAAGTATTATTTATTACAATCATCATAACCTGAATTTTTACGGTTTTTTTAAAAATATTGTATACTTTGTTTTTTCTGTTTGGGTTTTGTAAACAACACAGTAGCAAAAACTTTATTTGAAAATATTTGCCAATTTTATAGAAATATTTATTGATATATTACATAATTTTTTTTGTACAAGGATATTTTAGGCTTTCATTTTTATTTTGTAAAATATTTATATATGTGAAGTGAGGTTATTATCAAGATAAACTGGATAATTTATTGTTTTGAGATCTTCAGTCAACTGTTAGTTGAAAATTACAAATGTAAAACTGTGTTTGATTAAATAATAATGTGAATAAGTATATCAGTGGTAAAAAGTTTTTAATTAGTTATTTTAATGGTCCAATCTTTCCCAAAAAATGTTCATTTTCATTGTAGAATTTGTAATTCTAAACTTGCTGATCTAGTTCATTTAACTGGTAAGCTGATACACCATGAACAAACAACTTGTTCTTCTGGTACGGGAGGTCTTTCATAAATTTTCTTTTTACATGGACATCATAAGTTTTCTAATTGTTATTTATAATCAGTGATGAATTTTCTTATAAGTAATTTATCATACTTTGTTTTGAAACATAGTTGCATGATAGTAACAATAAGTTGGGCTATAATTCGAGCACACAAAAAACTTTCTTCACAGGATTAGCACCCATTTTTCCTGGCTAATTATGTAAAAACAATTATTATTGATATCAAAAACTACTGCTGAACCAATTAAAATGGCCAGTAAAACTATTAGTTACTGTCTACATATAAAAGTAAATTTTTTATAAACCATTGAAAGTATAGATTTTATTTGGAATTACCCCTATTTTACTCTTGTACAGTCTTTTTAATATTTCTAGTAGTACAGGTATATCCGTGTATAGTGGTTATGTATGGGACGAAATTGTAAATAGTAAGGCATACATGCACTACAATCCATAATATCCTGTTATTGGTTTTTTCTTTACAGTAGTATGATGGAGATAAATAAGGAACACAAAATGTTAAAAGTGTTAAGTGCTTTTTTAATGCAGATTTCATTTATAATAAATGCAGACATTTAAAAGTATACATTAATTAATAATTACACAGTTTTTCTTGTTTAAGTTGCTGTATTATTATACATTTTTATAGCCATTGAGCTCAGATACACAAATATAATGTGGATCATTAAGCATTACAGATCACAATACTTCATAAATTAATTATTTGATAATAATACGTTTGTTAACAATATAATAATTAAATTTCTACAACCTGAAATAAAATAAATAACTTTACTTTAAGCCGTTATTAATATTTTGATATATCACAACCATTACTTTATCTCCATAATAAATATGATTCTTTTTTATGTGAAATTAACTTATAGGACAAACAAATTATTATTATAGATAACAATTATACTTACATGACCTTATATTTAAAATTCAGCACATTAATAAATAATATTTTTAAAATACACCATATTCTAATGCTATAAATATAGCTTTTAAGATTTTACTATATAATAATATCTGCAAAATTATGAATCAAATGGAACAGTCTAAATGGCACATCTGATAAAAATAAATTTAGCAAAAATATATTTCACTCATTTTAAAAACACTGTAATTTATATTATATAAATGTAAAATATTACTTTTACATATACTTACACTTTCAACATAATAACTGATTTATTACAGTATCGTTCTGCATTACATTATAGTAGGTAAATTAACACCGCATTTAAAGTAAAATTTCTTTATAACATTATTAGGTGTATAAAATTTTTTATTTAAATACATATAAAAAACTATTAACAAAATTATTTATACATGAACTATCTTTCTTTTTATGAAAAATGAGAATTTATTTTACGTTTTATGTTATTTATGAATTTGAATTTCAGGAGAATAAATTATTTCTGTCAAATTAAATCGATAATTATACAAAAAAAAATAATAAATTCACAAATAATTTTTGTAATCAATCAGAATCCGTAATTCTAGACAATAAGTAAGCTCACTTTTACTTAGTATTAAAAAAAGATAAATAAAAATGTACTTAGTCTTACTGATGATACAAAAAAGCTAAAAATTCCATAGTTAAAAGAAGAAATTAAAACTTGGTTTTTTAATTTAAAAAAAATTATTACATAAAAGGTTTTTATACCTTATACAAAAATGATACTAAATGTTTTCCTATCTTATAAATTAGTATGTAACAATCAATATCCAGTATTTTTATTATAAAAAATAAATTTAACATTTTATCAAAAGTATAAATTATACCAGATTTATTTATTAGTTGATAAACTGATAAAAGTAAAATAAATTATTTTTCTTAAAAAGTTTAAAAATTTTAATTTTACATGAAAAAATACTAGGAACTAAATAATTACAAGCAGTCATTAAAAAAGGTTATAAGAATTTAAATGAGAAATTAAAACTGCTCAAATATAATCATAACCAACAAATTTATTATTAAAATACATAATAATGTAAACTGTAGAATTAAAATAAGGCAGTTCATATTTACTCCAGTTAACACTGAACTTTAAATTGCTGAATCTGAAAAGTATAATGTTCAGAATGAAACAACAAATAAAAAAAATACTTTTCTATATTATGACATACAAATGAATTTCATAGATGAATGTAATGAATTAAAAAAGAAAAATTTTGGCATTCACTTGTTACATTTACAAGAATGCAGTCTGTCAATTTTTTCTGTTTCTCCAAACTGATTGCTGAGATGTTTCAGTTTTATTCATGATGTTTTTTAAGTACATAACACACAGGTGTCTGTCCATAATCTTTTTACACATAATTTTTGGTAGATTGCTATGTCTTACAACTGAAATAGTAGTTATTTATACACACTACAGTAGTTATTTACTTGTACATACTTTATCCAGTACACTGAATATGATTTTAAATCTCCCCTCTAAATTTTACAAAATCAATTACATCTTCATCTTGGAGGATTTAAGATTTTTTTTTTCTGAAGGTTAATCCTAGCTGTTGTAAAAAGATATGCTCATCCTTCGTGAGTACACTATTTTCTTTCTTCTCTTTAATTCAACATTTGGATCAATGAATCCAAGATGGATGAATTATTTGCTCTTAAAGCCTTCTCTTCCACTCTTTTTTGATTTTTCTAACTCTTGGATCTCCAAACAGTTCACTCCCACATGATCCAAACTACCTTCATCATTCTTCTGAAATCTACAAACTTTTCAATCATTAATAAAGCATTAAAAATTAGTACAATCTGTTCAATTCACTATCATGTACACTAACTATGTAGTCTTTCCACTCACAGTACTCTTTTTAAGAACTAACTTTTAAATAAAACTCTTGTCACAGTAAGTGTGTAGGAAGGGCAGATTTCCAGTTATAGTTAACCTTGAAAACATACACAAAAACCCAGTTTCTTGCCTCTAATCTTGGTTCCTATAAACCGATTCACTTGAAAATCAGTAGGGTTTTATTTCTACTAGGTTAATGTCATTCTATAAATTTCATCAAAATTGATTAAAAATTGTACCAAGCAGAATGAAAAAAAGAAGAAAATTTATCCAAATAGTCAGTTTTTGGCTGTAATACAGTTTCCTCTGAACCGATTCATTTGAAAGTAATTAAGGCTCTATTTCCAATAAGTTTACACCACCCCACCAAGTTTTACAAAAATCTGTTTGAATTTGTATCTGGCACAACAGATGAAAAAATTTTATACATACATAATTATATATACAATCATTGCAGGATCATGTTTAGGAAACTCCAAAACATAAAGAAAAGTTGACCCTCCTCCCCCTTGACACATCCTTATTATAAAATCTGACCACTCATAGTAGCTTTTTGACAAATTCTTTAGAAATCCACTAAAAACAAAAAAATATAATTATTGTATTATAGTTTAAAAGTAGTCAAGTTTCTCAGTTAGGAAAAAAAAAATTTAATCAAAAAATTATTTTTAGAGGTAAATAATTAAACATTTAATTTAGTATATATTATCATTTAAAAAGTCCCAATGACAATATAAATAAAAGTATTTTGTATGCTTTACCAGTGTTCTGTATGCTTTGTATATAAAAGTTGATAAGCATCAAATCAGTCTTATCTCTTAAAATAATTTATTCTTAGGAAAATAAAAGGAATCTGAAAACAATCGCACCCAGTAGAATAAAACAAAAGTTATCCAAAAATCATGTTTTTTGGATCTAACTCTTGTTTCCTGTGAACTGATTTGCTTTAAAACTAATAGGGCTCTATTCCCAATAGGTTTACATCACCCTACCAAGTTTCATGAAATTTGGTTAAGTTTTATATATAAAAATACAAAGTGCAGTACTGATTTCCATTTTTTTTGGAAATCTGCTAAAAAAAGACTGAACATATTCACTGCAAGTTACTGCAATTATGTACTGCTATGTTAAGCAATTTGTCAATTAAAATCAATTTGTCAAACTATGGTCTCTTCCTTAAGAAATTACTGATGAAAAACACTTTAAGTAAGGCTAAAACTACATTGATGGTTGAACATGTCTCAGTCAAAATCATTGAACAGATAGGTTGTAAAAATTGCTGTACAAAGCTGTGTGTTGTTGCAATATTAAGGATTTACATTTAGAGACACCTTACTATCTACACTGAATGCCTTAAAAACCTCTAGTCTTACAATAATAATAATAGTAACAAATTATTAAACCCATGTTACTTTTATTAACATCTCAACTAGCTGCTGGTAGAACTTTTTGAAGAAATTACATTAGTCCAGTGACTTAGAGAAGAAGTAAGAATTCCATGACACTAGCTTCTACTATAATCAATTTGAATATCTACATAATAAGCAGGTACGTACTAAATACTTAAGATTACACAATCTGAAGCTGCTATTAATCCCAAATAAAATCATTTAACTGTTATAATTTTGTGAACGGCCTAAACAAAAATAAATGGTTGAGAAGGTAATTAAAGATTTAACTAAGATATTTATGTAATAATAAACTAGTTGACTTATTTAATGAAAATGTAAAATAAGAAAGATAAATAAATCTTTAGTACTTCCTCCAAATAAAAATTAAAACATAAAAGATACACAATTTGTGCATGATTATACATTAAAAAAAATCTGTTCACGATAAAAGTTTTAATTCTTAGATATATAATAAATTAAAAGGAAGAAAAAATATGGATAATATAATAAACATTTAAAACTTAAAGTGGGTTTTCAAATGTTTTTTCATATTTTATTAATCTAAATAATGACACAAAACATTAAAATTAGAACCTTTAATTAAAAAAAAAAAAAAAATCATGTAAAAACACATTTTTAAATGATGGATAATAAATAAAAATTTTATCCAACAATAATAAACAATTACAATTTAAATGGATACTATTATGAATTTTAAAGAACATTATATATATCAATGTTTATATATACACAAAATATAACATTTATTACCTCTACATAAACAAAAATCTAACACTTTTTTCAATTTAAAATAATTTACATATAATATTTTACACTAGTTTAAAAATTTTAATAACATCAATCTTGTAATAAATTCTAACAGTTACTAATTTTATTAATTTATATTTTACAATTTACTTTTATTTTATTCATAGTTGGGATAAAAATAATATGTTAACAAATTAAGTAACAGATAGGTATACATATATACATACACTAATATTTGTGAACTTTTTAATAATATTTAATCTTTAATTGCATGTCATCATCAACAAAAAGCAATAAAAATTATCTTGACAACTAAAAAAAAAAAAAAAAAAAATAGAAACCTACAATTTGAAATCTAAATAACCTAAGGTGAAAGAAAAGTATTTTGTGAGTTTGTTATGAATGTACTATGTTCTCAAAAGAAATAATAATATAAATTTGACAATTAATTAAAAATATTAAACTATAAATGAATATTATATTCAAGAGCTTCATAAATACGTGTGTAATAATCATTTTTGAGAAGCAATAACAAAATAACATTCACTATGTTCAACTAATTAACAAATTTATTTATATAAAGTTAACAGACAGATCATAAATTAAGCTCTTATAACACAATCTAATTAAATTACTATACAAAATGTGTTAATTTATATCATTCATTTTCAGTGTGAAGACTAAAATAATTTTAAGACATGCAGTCACAAATCTGCCTTGCAAGATTTTGGGTACCATTCAGTATATTAGATAAAATAATGAAGTATGTGTAAAAACACTATTAAACTGTGATAAAACAAAATTACTATACTAACAGTGCAGTATTACTACTGTTATAAGAATAAGAAAGAATGACATAAATTTATTAATATTATACAGTAAGTACTAATCCTTGGAACTAGTAATTGTTGATTTCATCAATGACTGCATAACAAATAACTAGAATTGAAAATTTTGTTGAGCTTAAATCTATATATTCCTTAACTTCTGTTCAGACTGTACATCAGATTAAACAGTAAATTCTTTTTTTCACACAGTTTCAAGTATTCTGATTTCAGCAAATCCTGTGATGAACAGTGAAAAGGAATAACATGTTTCCAGCTGTGAAGCTAATGAGCTTTTGTATACTTCATGAAGCTTATTTGTGTAACATAACTGTATTAATTTGCAATGTAGAATTTTAATTCAAATCAAAAAGAATTGAAATTTCTTTCTTCATCTGTTTAGCTTCCGAAACTACCATAAGATATTAGTTCAGAGGATGATGTGTATGAATGTGAATGAAGTGTAGTCTTGTACAATCTAAGGTCGACTACTCCTGAGAAGTGTGGTTAATTGAAACCCAACCACCAAA
>JAAAKQ030162602.1:0-12681 GCA_010016005.3 Zanna intricata | reverse complement strand
ATATAATCAGATAATAATGTTCGCTAAGTACTTCTTCGGTTCTCCTTACCGAAGAAGTTCTAGCGAACTTCTTGATTTATTGACAGCTGTCAACTATTGTCAGTGAATCTTTACTCTTAGATTTATACACAAATGTGTTTGAGTCGGTTATTCAATTTGCTATATCATTATATTTCAGAAGAAATTCATCTACGATTGCATAGAACTACGTAATCATTTATACATTTAAAAAAATATATATATAAATTAATAAAGTTCTCCTGAGATTGTCCAAGAACTTTCGTAATAATATATTCTCTTATCTTGACAATAATTTTTTTTTCTAATTGAGGCTAAAAAGTATATATATATATATATATATATATATGTTGTTTGAATATGCATTTATTTAACTAATGAAAAAATTATTAAAATACTACCGAAATTTCACTAATTGGAAATTATTGGAATAAATAAATTGTTTGGAAAAGTTTTTCAAAACAAATATATTTAAAGATGCACTGAAGAAAGAAAGATGTTTCGCATTCATATTAAGGATGGTGGATGGATTTGTTTATTTGATGTATATACTCACATTTTTATTTTAGCTACTTTTGACGCAGATCGGGTGACTTAGTGCGCCGGACAGTTTCGCACAGCGCAAGAACGATTCATTCGTTCGAAGAATTTATACCTCTTTATACAAATGATTTATCTAATATTATCATTTGAGTTTTGGAGTTAAAAAGGTCAGTGTTGTGTTAAAAAATCACAGCTCAAGAAACAGACAAACTCAAGAAAAAATATTCAAGATTTTGAAGCTTTTCCTTGTAAACTGTTGATAGTACGCTAACTCCCTCTACGAGTCATGAAGTCTTGCCGATGGTGATAGTTTTGCGTGCTCAGTGAAGCAGAGTAGCTGGGACCGAAGGTGCAACCATATTGCAGAGGTATCTGTTGACAGCCAGACTAAAGAATGATTCTTGAAAGAAGGCAGCCCCTCTTTCAGTAGTTGTTAAGGGCGTAGGTTAGGAGGACTTAAATGGCCAAATCAAAATCACTCAATCTTTTGAGTATTGCGGAACTTAAAGCAATGGAAAACTACGGCTGTTTTTTTCCAAGAAAATTTAGTTTACAGCATTTCCATAAACCAAAATAGAAGCGCCTTCCTATGTAAAAAAATTCAGGTGGTAAACTAGTCCTCCCGTTTAGATCTATGGGTGGGGACTTTTAAGGAAGGAGTCACGAGAAAATTAAAAATAACATTTTAAGATTCGGAGCGTGGAATGTCAAAAGTATAAAAACGGTTGGTAGGTTAGAAAATTAAAAGAGGTAAATGGATAGGCTAAATGTAGATGTGGTAGGAATTAGCATTCGGTGATAAGAGGGTGATTTTAGAATAATAACTCAGCCTCAAATAAAGAGTTAGGAGGAGTAGGTTTTGTAATGAACAAGAAGATACGGAAGAGAATAGAGTATTTCAAAAAGCATAGCGATAAAAATCATTGTAATAAGGATAATATCAAAGCCTAAGTCGACAATGGTGGTTAACGTCTATATGCCTACAAGTGCTCATGATGATAATGATGAGGTAGAGTGTGTTTAAGAAGAAATTTACTAAGCAATTAAACACATAAAAAGTGTATGAAAATTTAATAGTTGAAAACACATAATAGGGTATAAAATTTTATAACTTTCAATAATTTATGAAAATAGTGGAGATTGGAATGTAAGCTTCGGAAAAGGCAAGGAAGGAAATATTGTGGGTGAATACGAGCTGTGTTTTATTGTATTGTTGAAGAAATTTTTTGTGGACTGTATCATAGAATTTTTTCCTTTAGGCACTGTTCGTCCGTAGGTCGAATAAATAAACTTTTACACTTAATTATTGATATAAACATAAATTTAATTAAGATTATGAATACAAACGTATAAATTAACAATACAAATCTTCGTCACCGATATGACCAAAAACTACTCGCTCGCCAGTCAAACACACGACTAAAAAATGAACATATGATAATGCGTACACCATATGTAACGCGCATGCGTGCATCAAACTAATCCTAAACATACTCCCGGCCTAAATGTAAAGCTCTTTTATTTACATCAAATTAGTACACCTGTTTGGACAAAAAATGCAAAATATTGAGGTAACTAATAAACAAATTAATATGAATATAACAATGCGCTACATAGTAACAAACAATAAACAAAAATGAAATGAAATACAATTGTTAATAGAATAATGTATAATTATAGTCTGTTTTTTTTTAAGGTTTATTCGGGAAAAGGACAAAGTTTGTGAATTGGTCGCTTCATATGACCATTAGGCGTCCTAAGAGACAACTCGCACTCATCCGTCTTCACCTGGGTGAACACTTTCAATAATACCAGTACGCCAATTTAAAGGAAATGTCTCTTCGTTTATGAGTACGAGCATACCGGATTGTAAATTTTGGTGTTTTGACAGCCATTTCGTTTCCTGTTGGATGTTGTGAAGATAATCCAAGGACCATCGTTTCCAAAGATGTTGAATCGTCTGCTGAAGTTGTTCCCAGCGTTGTAATCTATTAATAGATACATTAGTGAAATCAAGATCAGGAAGAAGGGTTGGGTTTTCACCAAATAAAAAATGTGCAGGAGTTAAGAAGAAAAACTCATTAGGATCATTTGAGAGAGGTGTTAATGGCCTAGAGTTTAGGCTTGCTTCTATATCTGGCATAAAAGGTCAAAACTTCTTCAAAGGTTAGTAAACGACTTCCAATAGTCCGTCTTAAATGAAATCTCATAGATTTAACCGCTGCCTCCTCACAAGCCACTAAAATGATGAGAACTTGGTGGGATGAAATGCCACTTAAATTCCTCCATCGATGCAAATTCATTTAATTTACTCCTTGTTTCGTTTGCCTTCAAAAAAATCCTTGATTTTCTTTAGTTGATGATTATTGGCTTCCGCGAAATTGATACCGTTGTCGCTATATAAATTTAAAATACATCCTCGTCTACTGATGAATCTTCGTAGAGCAGCAATGTACGCTTCCGTTGTCAAATCAGATATGAGCTCAATATGAATCGCTCGCGTAGCCAAACAAATAAAAATACCGATATAAGATTTCACTAAAGTTTTGCTTCGAGAACTGCCAGTTTTCAAAATAATTGGGCCAGCGTAATCAACCCCACTATTTAAAAAGTCACATGATGGTCGCACTCGGTGCTCTGGAAGAATGCTCATTTGTTGTTGGGCAACTGACGACTTTAATTTAAAGCAAGTTATACATTTATGAATGACTCATCTAGCACTTCGAATTTTCGGGATCCAAAAACGTTGTCGTAAAAATAACGTAAGTAACTTTTTACCAACATGTAACAATTTCAAATGTTCTAATAAGATAATCAAATCCGTCAAATAATGATGGTTTGCCAAAATTAATTGATGTTTGCTCTCGAATGGCAAGGATGATTTCTGAAGGCGACCTCCAGCTCGCAAACATCCATCTTGATCGATAAAAGACTTAAAAAATAAATACTACTTTTAGTTGAAAGCTGAACTCCAGTTCGAGTGCAGTTAACTCTGACTTAAACACTGCTCACTGAACAAACTTGATAACACATAAAAGGGCCTTATTCAATTCTTGGATGGTAATTGGTTGACTATTCCGTACCTTTTGTTTACAGTTCGCAATGAATCAAAAACAGTACACTACAATCCATAATGGTTTCTGCAATTTTGAATATTGGTTGATTGTGTCCCATTCAGATGCATGATTATTCTAATTGTGAAACTATTGACTTCCAGTAATTACTAAGTTCAACAGAGAGTTGTTCGTCCCAATCAAATTTTGTCTTCCATAAACGCTGCAAAAATATTTATAATTAATTACTATCGGGCTAATTAAGCCTAGAGGATCAAAAATAGTTGAAATTATTGACAAGGGGGAACGTTTTGTAAAAGATTTATCCTTTGGAGGGATTGTATGAGCGATCTGAAGACATCGGCTTTCAGGTCCCATATTAGGCCTAAGGTCTTGGATTATGTGCACGTTATCTTCAAAGTTTAGTTCAGTTGCTAATTGATGGAGATATGTAATTGCTAAGTAAGGTGCTGCAGATGTGCCATAAGTCACGGTAGTAAGTTCATATGCTTCGATCGGTTCGTTTGGAAACCTTCTCCACAAAATACGTTGAAAATGGCCATCACGTTCATCAATTTCAATCTGAGGGTACATTTTGGTTATATCAGCCGTAAAACATACTTGATGGGTTCTAAAACGTAGTATAATTGAACATAAGTCTTGTTGGATCGTTGGGGTAGTCCGTAAAATATCATTTAGCGATAAACCGGATTTGGTTTTGAATGATGCATCAAAGACGACTCTCATTTTTGTTGAAGTACTGTCTTTAAAAAGTGGATGGTGCGACATATAATAGCCCTTCTTTATGTTCTTTTCTGTTTCTGAAACTAATATGACCTAAAGCCTCGTACTCATCCATGAACTTAAAATGCCATGCCTCCAAAGCTAAAGTTGGCCGCAGAATCTATGGCCGCTTTCCTGAGATGTCCCGCTACTTCGACGGTGATTCTAGGGATGTCCGAGCCTAGTTGGTTGAGGATCCCGGTTGGCTCCACAGCCGGGCCCCTTACTCGTTTCGCTGTTGCGACTTCTTTTTTGGGCAGTCTCTGTGAAAATGGCGCTCCGGGCAGCAATGACACCACACAGCCAAACTGCTTTTTCATCGAATTTCCTTGTCACTCGTTTTAGCCTTATCTGGTTGAAGCTCATCTACTTGGTCCAGCGAGCTTCGCCCAGAGTTAACATGGATTTCGTGAGTACACTTCAATTTCATTGTAGCTTGGACCTACCGCTTGTCTGCTTCAATGATGATGGCCCGATGCAGCAGGTCGTCGATATCATCGATGGTTGCCGCTCGCAGCGAAAGACGAATCTGGGGTCTGAGCTGCTCCAGAAATATTGGTAGGAAGGCAACTTCATTACCGGGAACTAGTCGGTGAATGAGTTTTCTCTTCTGTAACAGGAAAAGCTCTACCGATTCATTAGCTCCTTGCCTTTGTCCATAAAGTTGAGACAAGAGTTTGGCAGTAGTCTGTGATGTAACCATATAACCAATTGATACCGCAATATAACTACTGCATATACTGCAATATAACCATATTGATACCGAAATCGATCGATGAGTTCAGATCAATCGAGTTGTAAACCTTTGTATTGCCTGGCCCAGGACCAGGCAATCCTTGCCTGCTTCAAAAAGAGCCTCTCCTTTCAGCTGCCCTTCGGCGTACTCCGCCCATTGTTCAACAGGCACTCTCTCTTTATATAGCTGAGTTTGTAAACGAGACAGAAGCAGTTTTGGGTCCTCATGTGGTAGGTCGCTGAAGGTTGCTGTTATCACCGGCGGAAATGCTGCACGGATGCCCGCAACCAGGCAGTCGATGTCGTTGGGCGCCTTGTGTGTTGGTCTATCGGCTAACATGTGAGAGAGGTGGCTATATCCAGTCCTCTCGTCGGACGATCTCCGCCCCACGTTGGGTGCCACTTGTCGCCAATTGGCTTCACCGACAGTGAAACCTCAACATATTTTGATGGCCCTGAAAAGGGCCGGTTTTGTGTCCGAATGGCTTCAGTGGCTCGTTGTTTATAATCTCCTCATAATAGCCCTGAGAAAGGGTAGTTGTTCCTAATCTCTTTCTGGTTAACTGAGAAAAGCTGTTGGAGCCGGGAGATGGTCTCCGGCGAAGTCGACTCGGTTGCAATCGGGGAGTTGCGGCTCGGCCGTCGAAGTACTACGGGGCTTTCCCTCAGCGGCGGGGTTGGGTTCCCACTACAGCGTGGTAATGGAGACCCCCAGAGCCTCGCAGTGTCGGGTCGGCGTCGGTCATCTATCTCCGGCTCGGCCGAGGCGGTTCTCCCCGAGCGATCCCACGCTGGCTATTGAAGCTTCTATCGCCGGCCGGGGCGATGGAAGCCCGACGAGCTGGAGCGGGAATGTAGCATCCGCATCCAACAACTCCCTCGGTGAACCGGCCAGGCCTGCTGCTCCAGAGGCGTGGTCCAGCGTTGAGTCGGCTAGGGCACCTTCGGTCTTCCATCTTCTTCTTCTCCGAGGATTTTTATAGGTGGCAGTTGGTGTTAGAATGAAGTTTAACGCTAGGAAGCCTTCATTTATTAGTGCTCACAGTGGTGGAATAGTGCTGCTGTTGTGCAAGGACAGATGCGTGAACAGATGTCATGTGGTGGGGGTGCATACCTATGCATGCGCTTTGTACACTGTACTGCCCAGCTGACTTTCTCATCCTTGCGCCTCGCTGAGTTAAAGGCGTGTGGTAACAATATATATATTTATTTTGAATTACGCGGGAAACAATGTAAAAAGTTTGAATGTTGAGAAAAAATGGGGAAAGAGATAAAGATTGAGAGATAGAATGAAAGAGAGCTTTAACTGTGGAAGAGAATACCACCTCCACAGTATTGTGTACCATATATTCGAAGATATATGTACACTGACTTTATTTTCTAATTACACGCATGCAACTGTTACGTTTATGTATAATATACATTTTGTATATACATACATTTATATACTTTATGTTTATGAATTAAACAACAAATAAAAATTTTATATAACATTATATATACATACACTTATTTTGTGTGTGTGTAATAAACATAAAAATTTTATATATACAAGTACATAAACTTTTATATATATATATATATGTAATAAAATATAATGTGTGTGTGTATGTATGTGTGTGTTTGTGTGTGTGTGTGTGTGTGTGTGTGTGTGTGTGTGTGCATATATATTTTTTAAATTATATTTTTAATATCCTTACTATTTTTTTCTCTGTTCTTCACAAATATTTTGCTATGTTATTTTTACACTGAATTTAACGATTATTTTAATATATCTACAAAGCAACGTGCTCCGGATAAGTACATCAGTCTTTCTATACTGTATTAATGTATTCGTATATGCTTACTGTTATACGGAAAGAGAGAGAGAGAGAGAGAGAAAGAGAAGTGTATTGGGAATCATCGATGTTTTTTCTCCCAGCTCTCATTCTATATATTTTATACGTATATATGTATAAATTCTCGCTCCATATCTTTCTCTCCTGCATATATGCTTAGCGTCTCGTGACGATATATGATTGCGAGTCAGCTATTTTTTTCTCCATGGAAAAGTCTATCACAAAAGTGTCCGGTACAACGCGCCAAATAAAGTTTTCAATTCAAAAAATGTATGCTAAATTCATTTAAATTATTTAGTTAATTTAGTAAAAAACATTTAACAAAATCATGTGTAATGAAACGTATACTATGTAACATTTTCGCGGTGGGTCATAGGCTCGCCTTTTTTGTAGTGTATGCAATAAACTGTGATTAAATTCAAATAACATTTTATATCTTTAATGATGATTTATAAATCTGTTTTCCATTAACGATAGTAAATGGACTTTTATCTGAACATTTATTTATTAAATCTCTCAGGTACATTTAATTATAATAATACGTATTGAATGAATTTATTAACAAAATTCCTTTACATTTTATATCACAAATAAAGAAAACGTGAGGCACTCCTCATTCTATTGGATTATATTTTACAATCATTTCATTGATAATTTTCCATTCTATATTAAGCTCAATACATGCGGGCACGCTAATCTTCACATTTTTTTAAAAATTTTGTCCAAAATCTTCTCTTCACCAAACATTGAAAAAGTTATCTTTATTTATTATATATGTTTTAGCCGAATTTCTTTTAACGACCTCCTAGGTTTAGAATGGTGCAGACAATCTAAAAAAATACTTTGGGGAAAATATTTGGAGTGAGGAAGTAAATCAAAGTTTAAGAATATCGAATTTTTTTAATTAAAAAAAATTTTTCAGTTTATTTAATTAATCTTTTAGTAATTATTACAATATCATTTCATAATAAATCACTGTCTATCCAAAAAAAAAAAATCTTTGGTAACTTTTTATTGATTGTACATTTTTTATTATAATTTTCTTATACTTTCTTCAACTTAACATTCTAGTTAAAGTGTAAAGATCAAACCATTTTCTTGCTCGTGATTTAGGAGTTGGGGTTGGAGAAAATAACATCAATCTTTTGAATTAAATTTTATTTATTTTTAATTTAAGCAAATAACGATAATTTCAATAAATCTTCTTCACAAATTACCCCACCCAAAAAACTTGGTGAGAGAACTTCGTTTCATGTGAATAATTATTTTTCCACTGTATAAGAATAAACCATTGCCAGGAGAATATTACAAATCTATTGTCAAACTTTTATAAGAATTATTTTCTATTTATTTCAATTGATTATAGTAAATAATTTTATTAATTTTTTTTTTATTTTAAATTTTTTTTTAAATTCAAATATGAATACCTTAGTAATTACAACACTGATTTTCATCAATCAAATTTCATTGTTTTTATAGTTTATGACTCCCATACCTGATATTTCAATTTTATTACTTTTAAAATTTGTTAGTATAATTTAGTAAAATATTTTAATGATGCAAAAAAAAAATCATAAACATATATTATATATAAACTTATATATATATATATATATATATATACATATCACTCGTTATCTAATTACAAAAGAAGATACTCGTACTTATTTACTGGAACAATGTAACATTCTGAATTCTCTGTAAATAATAAATCTTAGGTATGATTATTATTATATTTTACCTCTGTCGAAAAATAGGCATATTACACAATCAAGAAAGGAAATATTTAAATATTTTCGGTAAATGTATTTTTCTGCTGTTTCTTATTCAGTAAAACGTTATTTATTAATTTAAAATACGATAGTTTCCAGTTCAAAACTTGTACATATTATCCAGTTTTCTATGCCTTTGGGCAATAATTTAATAGGTCTGTAACTAAAAACGCAATCAGGAGAAGTAAACAGAACTTATGGTTCATTTCCAGGATTTCTATAATGCTTAATTTTTTTAATCTGTATTATTTAATTTTTTTTTTTATATTTCTAATTAATATATTTTTTAATTTTTAGAACGAAAGAGGTATTCTTCCAATAAATTTTTTTTTTATGGTATAACTTTTTAAATTCTGGGAAATGTATAGAGTAGTTAGTTCTTATAGATAGTATGAGTTTTAACAAGTTCGACCTTTGCTTAAGAACTGTAACGTACCGTGTTGCGCTATTGAAATCCGGCGTACGGAAGGGGAAGTAATTTTGAAACTCTAGTACTGCTGGGAAACCATTGTTTCGGGCCATTACACTTTCTAACATTAGATAACAGCTGCTGCAGCTTCTTCTGTGCAAGGACAGCTTTGATTCTTTTATGCAACAAATGTTATCGACTCAAAAGTTAACCTTATTCTTCTTAATGGCAAGGTTATCAAATTAAATTAATACTGTTACAAAATAAATATTACTTTAAATAATAATATTCGCTGTTAATGAAATAAAGCACATTTATTATATTAATTCAAATATAGAATTAATAATGAAGTAAAAAAATTCAATATTTACGAAGTGCCAATCAGGTTTCTATGTTCATTTGTAATTGTCTAGATAAGAATTACCCACAAAATGCATCTAAGGATTCTAAGTCTTAAATTTCAAAACCGTTTCTCTGTTAGCTGTAAAATTCTTATTTTATTTACTTTAATTATCATCCTTAGAAAATATTGTCCAAAAACATCCTGGACATAAAATTTAAAAAAAAGGTTATTAAAAGACGAAAGTTTTAATTTTTTCTCGTTATACATTTTTATTTTTTAAATTAAGTTTTTCTATTATGGCACCATTGGTGAAATACAGTTATTATGTATAATATAATCTGCTAACCAATATATTATTAGTTTCCCTCTAGCGCTTTCGGCTATTCTGCCAATTTCAGGAGGGATTATAATTTATAAGTGAAGTATATAAAAGTTTAAAACTCACATATTTAAATTATATACATAAAAATTGATCGTTGGTTTGTAAAAGTTAAAGTCAATGTAACTACGTCCATATTTTAATAGTTTCACAAGTGTTATGAACTATGTAGATTATGGAATCAGTTTAGCCTACTTAATTATTATTGTTTATTATTGCCTTAAATAAAATAACATCATGAATTTAATTTATTAATTTATGATTATTGTATTCATGGAATTTTTTGAGATTAAAAGTATTATAATAATTATTAGAATAATCCTTTACTTCCATGAATTTATTTGGATCATAATTATGTTTAGTTTCCAAAATATGTTTAGTGAAATCTGAACCGTCTATATTTCTTTGTTATACAATTAATAGTTCTTTAGTTCTAATTAAAAATGATCGAATGGTCATACCAATATATTCTAATTATAATCTTTACATTTTAAAGTATATACTTCCTGTCCGTTCAAATTAAATTTATTACTCTTTATTAGGGTTTTAGTTGGATCTCTATCATTATATAATTTATGATTTTATTATTAGTTGCACATGCTGGTTTTAAATTAAATGATTTATGTATTTTCACTAAATCTTCTATCTTTTATATTATATTATTTTTTTTTTTTTTAAATGTATCCTGACCGAATAAATAACAAAAGTTTATTTTCTGTCAATACAGGTGAGTATTATTAGCGAAGAATAGTAGATATTAGATTGACTTATTTTTGTTAATTATACTAAGATCGTTGGAACACGACGTGAACGACGTGAAAAAAAATTTCAATATGTAATTGTATTTTTTTCAACATAATTCCGGAACTTATTGCGTGTTTATGTGACCTCTTTTATTCCTATAGAAAAGAGTTAAAATCACAATGTCTGAACTATCAATGTTTGTTCGTTCAATGTCTGAAATATCATTGTTCGTTCGCTGATTGTTGTCGAACACTATACCATAAAAAAGCTTCTTTAGATGAAGAAAGAAAAAACCAGAGGCTGGGATGTAACATGAATAGCAAAACCTCTTGGATTTCCAAAACGTACTTTTGATATTTTCAATTGTTTCAAGTATTGTCTTTTGAACTATATAGAGAAGGTTGTCATCATGCAGAAGACTTAAGCCTTTGGAGAGAGAATCAGGAAATTTGTTTTTATTTCAGGTTTCAATTCATTTTTTTTTTGTATGTCATAATGATACTTGCTGTTGATTGTGCGTTGTTCTTCCAAATAATAATGTGTTAGATCGTTGTAGCCCCAAAAACCGGATGACAAATAGATTTAAATTTTTTTTATGGAGGATTTACTCGATTACCTACATTTTTATATTTTGAAGATTGTATTCCGGCTCAGAATGAAGAATCAATATTCCATCACGAAATAATACGGGATCTAAAAAAGCATTAGCTTATTTCAAAACTGTTTTTTTAAACGGCCATATAATCCATATTTTATATTGCTAATTGATCTTTTTCGTAATCATAGTAAAATATTGTATAATTATATTATCAATTTACAACCCTACAGCTTATTTGAAGTAAAAATCTATGAAGGGAAAGATAGTTATGCAGTACTTAGCAATTTTTTTCTTATACTAAATGAAATTCAGTAGATTGACTAGGTTGTTCAACCAAGTTCCAAATTTTAGTAATAATAATTTAATAATTGTTCACTGGGAGAAGATTTTATTTTTAAACTCTCTGATATTGCTGGAAAAGATTACTTATTGATTCCAAGATTTAAATAAGTACTTACTGAACAGCAAAAT
Organism: Zanna intricata; assembly: GCA_010016005.3. Lineage (NCBI taxonomy): Eukaryota > Metazoa > Arthropoda > Insecta > Hemiptera > Fulgoridae > Zanna > Zanna intricata. Next base: position 995 of record JAAAKQ030162602.1, on the reverse strand, counting down.
AAAAAGAAACATTTTTTATAGTATAAAATATATTTATTTAATCTCCTCAAAATGCCTAACCAGAAGAATTCCTAATAATTAAAATTTTAACGGTCATTATTAATACCTTCACTTATTATTAATATCTAAAAACGAATTATCACATAATTATGAAATTTTTTGTGTTATATAAATATCTGAAAATAATTTGGTACTCATTTTAAAATAAAAAGAAAGCTTAATGAGATTTTTTTTTAAATTTACATTGCATTATTGAAAATTTTAGAACATTTATTGGTAAATATTAAACCAAAGAAATTTACGGTATCAAAATTTACAATACCGAACATATTTCAGTTTTATTTAATTATGAATTTGGTTGCTTTTTTTTTATGACAAATCACAGTTCAGGTAATGATGAATGTTGCGGTTTTACAGTATACTTATTGTAATTTATTCCAGTTGTCCACTAATGTTATTTGATATATAATTCATAAATTGAAGTCAAAATACTGCAGTGTGGTACAATTCCAGTGGTACAAAGAATAGTGAACGTATATCATAATGCAACCACATTGAAATAAATTTAATGTGAGGTATTACATAATAATTTTAAAATTAAAAAAAAAATAAAATTTAAATATAAATAGAAGATAATACTGAATTGTTTAAATTTTCATTAATTATGGACAATTTCTTGGGAAAGAAAATAATGCAAGGTGTTTGAAGATCTTTTGATATATTTTAATTTAGGTTCTTAAAAGTATGTTTTTTTGTTTTTTTTTAAATTATTTTTGGGCAACGTGAGTAAGTAAATGATTTTTGTATGTCCGTATATGAATAAGAATTAGAAAGAAAGATCAATTATTTATTTTTTTTTAAAAATTAAATTTTTGGTACAGTTATCCCTTAACAGGATGAAGGTTTATCTTTACTAGGTTCAAATCCTAGTAAAGATAGTTATTTTTATACGGATTTGAATACTAGATCGTAGATACCGGTGTTCTTTGGTGGTT
>JAAAKQ030162591.1:1241-12681 GCA_010016005.3 Zanna intricata | reverse complement strand
GCAGAGTCCTGAACACCACATTGCACACAGTTTGGATCCTGCCTTCTCCCGATAGTGTGAAGATACCTCTGGAAACACCAATCCCAACCTGGAGGCAAGTATGCGTTGCGCGCACACACGGCCCCCTCCCCGTGCGACACCTTTACAAACCTCGAGGGGCCCCATCATGCCTCATCAGAAGTACTCCGGTTTAAACCATTTTCCGTCATTCTTGTTGGAAGATTTATCAATCAAGCATTGATGGCGAGTACAATTTACCAGTCAGTTCTGGTAGATGATTTAGTTGAAGTAAAGTTTAATTCGGTAGTAGATGGGGAATCTAGGAAAAATATTCAGAAAAGTTTGGTTTAGCGAACTAAATTCTTCAAGATTGACATGTGTTGTAAATAAACAATGTGGAAATATGAATTGTTTGAGCTTTATAGCTGGTGGTTTAAAAATATATTTTTAATGTTTCAAAAAATTATGACTGATGTGAACTTTAATAACAGGAAGGATATAAAAAGTTACTGAGTTTCAACAATTATTCAAGAAAAAGTATTACGTAATGTTTAAAAATAAACAGGTGAATGTAATTTATTTTTTTTATTTTTTTTAATGATCCCAAGTTAAGATTATATGTAAATTTTCCTTAAGTAGTACCCATAACAAGTGGAAAAATAAATTTAATGTATTCCACAATAAATATACATATTTATAAACAAAACCTAAATATGTGGAACTGCATCAGATATATATATATATATATGAAACAATTTTATTATTACGGAAATACTTAACTTGACTAATTTTATCATGTTGGACATGTATTATAGAAATAAATTTGTTTTGCTGCATTGACCTAATATCACGCTATATTGAAGTTAAGACTTAACTGAAACGTTTTGAACTAATGTTGTTTTTTACTGGTATGCAATCTAGTTTTATTTAGTTTTTTAATTTTCTTTGGCCATATATAGTTATATTATTTATTGAAAACCGTAAAAAAAAAATCAAGAAACCATACGTGTATTTATATAAGAAAAATGGATTGTAACAAGTTTGAATACTGGTATAAGCAAAATAATAAAAATTGTAAACAGATCACCACAAAAAACAAAGAAATTAGGAAAGTGAGAGGGAAATTTAACATTTCGCATTCCACGTCTGTAAATAATTAGTAGATATTGAAGTTAAATACATTATACTAAGTTAGTGAACTTAAAAAAAAAGGGAATGAAAAGGAGATATAAGTTTATTATTCATAAACCGGTAAGAAAATTAAATATATTTAGAATAAATAATTATTTAGTAGAGGACTCTCTCTTTTTTTTATGTTTAGCTACCGGAACTACTGTCAGGTATTACTTCAGAAAATGAATGAAGATGATACGTATGAATTTAAATGAAGTGTAGTCTTGTACGATCACAGGTCGACCATTCCTGAGAAATGTAGTTAATTTAAACCCACCTACCAAAGAACACCGGTATCCACGAACTATTATTCAAATCCGTATAAAAGAAATTATCTTTACGAGGATTTGAACCTTAGAACTCTCCACTTTTAAATCAGCTAAACGTAGGCCTATCATCATACATAGGCCTCCCTTTATCTGTTTAGCCTTCGGAACTATCCTAAGGTATTACTTAAGAGGATGAATGAGGATGATGTGTATGAATATTAATGGAAGTGTAGTCTTGTACAATCTCAAGTCTACCACTCCTGAGAAGTGTGGTTAATTGAAACCCAACCACCAAAGAACACCGGTATCCTCGATCTAGTATTCAAATCCGTATAAAAATAATTATCTTTACTTGGATTTGAACCTCAGAACTCTCGACTCCTAAATCAGCTGATATGCGATGTCGCGTTAACCACTAGACCAGCCGGGTGGGCTATCATACATAGGCCTATATGCAGTCATTATCACATAATTACCTGCCTTTAAATAGATTTGTTTATTAATAGGACATTTTTAAATAGAAGAGTTGACTTTCGGTTTCTGATATTTACCATCTCCTATTATAGTCTCTATAATTTTTCTCTCTTTGTTTTATATATTTTTTTTTCTTTAGTATTATTTTAATCTACCTACACTCTTTCTAATAATATGATCCAGCTAGCTGGTTTTTATATTTTAAATTTTGGTAAAATCATTACCTACAATAATGCTAATTTTAACCGTTTAAATTTTGAATTTAAAAAAATCTAGAAATTATTTTTTAAATCTTCGTATCAAGATTATACACACCAAAAGTCAAGGTGATATCTAAAAAATAGTAAATTTTATTTTTACTCTATTTTAACCTTTTAAATTCGGAATTTCAAAATCTCCTTTTTTAGTCTCTGCACTTACACGATAAGAAGAATATGTATTCACTATTTCACAGGTTTTTTTATAGGTTCAGATTGGATTATATATATAAAAAAAATTGATGTTTTAAAAACCATATCATTTACAAATATAATAAAATTAATTTACACTAACCATAGACCAATTAAAATTTTTGGTTGAAAAAACCTAACATTTTTTTTTATTATGCTGAATAATGTTTAATTTAATCACGAAAGGAAAGTGTAATAAAATTATAGAAACAGCAAAGGATGTGTAACGAAATTATTATTTGAATGTAACAGGTAAATTTTTTTTGGCTTCATTCAGATAGAATGGTATATTAGGTTTTATTCTATAAGAAGAAAAAGTAGTAGTATGGTTCAAAAACTAAGTTTTTGAACCATAATTGTCAATGGTTATAGTTTAAAATTATGAAAAGTAGATATTTAGTGTTCTAGCTTTGTAGCAAATAACTGGCCGCTTAATTACACATCACAAAAACATCCGTTGACCTTCGTATATTCGGTTATAAACAAGGATCATATGATTATTTTTCATTAAAAATGATTAGAATGAAATGAATTTACTTAGCAATGAAATGCTAAGTAAATGTAAAAAATAAAATAAAAATATTTTTCACTAGCAAATTATTAAAGATTACGAGCAGTTGATAATCCAAATATATTTTTCCACTAGTAAAACCTAAGAAATAATTCATTAGTAAATTATAGGTAGAGATACATTACTGTTATCGTAAATTCTTATTGATAAATGTATTGATCAAAAAACCAAAATTTTTATTAATTTACGGGGAAATATACTAAAAGTTCATGCTATACGTACTTTACCAGAGCTATCTCTGCTTTCAACTGATAGGGTGACATTTTAAAACCAGTCGTTGGGAAGAAACCGTATCGATAAGAAAATAATGAAGAAAGTTTTGTCATATTTTTTAAGTGAATGAAATAAAAAAGTATTACTATCATTGTTTTTTTTACAAGAAAATAATTATGAACCATAAACCTCAGAACCTAAACCTTAGATAAGGTCCTTATCATAAACCTTAGATATGACAAACATTTCCTAAGGGATAGAAATTTTAATAATCAATGAAATATTTTTTTTTTGTTTTAATAATAATGCCCTGTTTTCAAAGTAAGTTACCTATAGGAAAAAAGTTTAGCATATAATTTATGTCTTTGTTCATAAGAAATTAAAAAAAAAAAGAAAAAAAGAATTGAGTCTATACGTAAACGGAACTATTGATCCATAACATTAAGCTTCCATTAAAAACTTTACATTAACTTTTTAAATTCTTTTCTTCTTTATTTTTTTAAAATCACTTCATTTTTGTTCTTAAAAATTTATAAGTATAAAAAATGATTTTATTTTATTCTTTCTTTTTTATTTCTACCTTTTGTTCTAAAAAGAAAAAAAAATTGTGAAACGGTTCTGTAACTTCTTATTTATGAAAATTTATAGCACAATCAATAACCGTTTTTCTTATCAAGTTATCATTACTATTCTTTTAAGCAGATGACAACTTCCTTCATTTTATGAAGAAATTAAAACGTACAAAATTTAGTTTTAAATTTTGATTGAATACAAAATTTAATTTTAAATTTTGATTGAATACAGGTATTAAATTATTTTAATATTAAATGTGGTTTATAAACATTTCTTAACTCTAATGTACAGTAATATAAAATATCTGTTCAAAATAAGTTGAAAGGACCTTGTCGGACAGGGAGATTCAAACTGAAAACTTCAAGATAAATTGCCATGGTCACTACAACTCCACCACATTAATTTTTTTTGCGAATAGTTAACTTTAGATAAAATTAAATCATTTACTTATTTGCAGTTGCGTCTTTTGTTTTTCTATCTAACCAGTACCTCTTCATTCATTTCTGATATCTCTTTCCTTCGTTCTTCAGAAAGTTTAGCCCTGTTCTTGCGTTTTGGCGCTTCTTGGTACCTTTTATTTTCATCTTTTAGTATTCTCTTTCTCTTTTAATTTTTTCAGTTATCTTCAGTTCTTTTACGTCTTCCTGGATTTGTTTGAACCATTTGCCTCTAGTTTTATATATATTTTATAGCCTTTAATTATTTCAGACAAAAATCGATGATCTTCCTATTTTTTTATTGTCTTACTGAATAGCAATTATTGTATTTTTTTTATAACTAAAGTAAAAAACTTTCTAAATTATAAACCAATAGAACTATAAAAATGTTTATACTTAGCAATATTGAAGTGGAACTATTTCTCATAGTTGGAAAATTTAAGTGAATATTCTTATTTTTTATTTAGAAACGGCATACGAACTCAGACGGGAATTTTTAATTTTCAAGTGTTGATGTATTAATGGACAGAAATAATAACCAGGATGTGTTCACAGATTGTAAAAAGACTTTTAATAGGTTCCAGTATTATAAGATGTTGATGATAGTAGTGGTGAGGATTGTTGGAACAAGTGGTTGCACTCTCGTTTTACAGCAAATCTTTATTGCAACTAGAAAGAAAATTTGCATATGTAAAATGCTATATTTAAATATGTTTACATAAAGAGAAGAAGTAGCGAGTTTTATACTTTTCCTCGAATAAAATTAAATTTAAAATTTCTAAAATATTGTTAAGAACTTAAAATAGTAATATAAATTCAAAATAAATTACAATAATCTACTGTAAAACTTACAGTTATTTTTAATCTCATAACATAAATGTTCTTTGTAATATGTCTTTTCAGTTACCATACCACATGTGTGAGAGATATACGTAAAGAACGGCTGCATGTTGATTTCATCGGTGATCGTGAAACGATGTTTCCGCAATGCACACGTCTCGAGTGTTCGGCCTCCCACTGCGTGGCGCATCAAGGACACTTCTCGTTGCTTCAACAGAAAGTAACCCATGTCAGTAATGTTTGCGGTGATAATGATGATTTCAGAAAACGCACAAAGAAGTCATTCGTAATTTTCTATAATATTTTACAGTGTGTGAATGTTCGTGGATCCACACACATACATAAACTAATAAACGCTCTTTGACAATGAACGTACAGGTATCCGCCATCGTTCCGCACACTGCTAAGACTAAGGTCATCCCACCACGAATGATCCTCATCACTACCTCACCACCTTTTACTGAAGCAAAGAGAAATATCAGGGGTGAGAATTGGCACCACTAGAACCTGATTAAGCTCGATTTATTAAAGTATAAAGGGAAGACTTCCTGCTAATATGTAAATAAATATTTTGTAACTTTTTTTGGAGTTATTAGCGACAGAATAAATAATATTTGCAGGCAATAAAACGGTGTATGATGTAATTTACAAATCAGGGGTGATTTATTTATTAATGTGCATATAGTGTTAGATGCCATAATAAACAAAATAATTAAAGGTCAGACATGATGTATAAGTCTTACCATAAACTGGTATAGTGATTCACCTCATGCCAGACTTACTAGGACCAAAGGAAAATAAAGTGGTTTACATTTGCTTTATAAATGAGCCAAATAAGCTTGCCTGGCAAATAAGCTTCGTGTTTGGCATGCCTGGTTAACCAAATACAGGAGATGTTAAGCATCATTTTCAGTTTATTTACTGCATGGACTGGCTGTAATGAATATTATTATTCTTACAGAAAGAAAATTTATTTTTTTGTACCTCAGGTAACTTACAAGCATCACAGGAAGAAAGGAAAACTTAGTGCAAAGAAATAAATTAGTATACCTTTTCTGCAGAGAAAAGATTTCTGCTTTAAGAAGTCCCATAGTCATCCATTTTCTCAAAATATTGTTTCCAGCGCTATATTGATTGTTGTTTTAAACGTTTTAGGAAATCAGAATTTAATTTTTTTTAAATATTTTTAGTATGCAATTGATCTCTTATACAAACTTTAACGATTGAAGAAATGTCATTTCAGCTGTTTGAACTGTACTTAATTCCTTTCACTTTAGGAATCAGTGATTCATTCCCCCCATACATCAGTGTATTCACAGACATCACTCTGTAAAATTTCAACTGAGTTTCTCCTCTGGTTTTGTATGCTGAGTTTGATCGATTACAGAGATTGCATTACATTCAAATGTCATAAATTTCATAATCTCATTCTTTTTACACGTATAATGAAAGCGAAGATATTTAAAATTGGTTAATTATTCTAAAATTCTGTACCAAGAACAATTTTTTAACAATTTGAAAATATCCTATATAATGCTGGAGTTCTATTTTACTTTCCAATAGCTAGATTAGCTAGAATATTAGATAAATAGCTATATAAAAAGGGAAAATGTGTGGTGTTTACATAAAAAATGAGGAAGTGGGTTTTTGCAAATCTTTACATTTTAGGATTCAACTAGTACATATAAAAAAAATAAAAAAAAACATATGTATGCATTATGTATGGGAATGTTAATCTGCTTTTTACCTTTTATCTTGGGATGGACTACACTGATTTTTTTTCAAATTTCATTCAAATATTGGACATAATTGTATCATTACTGTATACTTTAATATCATATTATATCATGATTTTTGATCATATTAATATTTTTTTTCAAAAATTTCGTTTAGGGGTAGGGGATATTGTAAAAAAAAATTCGATTCACTTCTGAGGTATTTTAAAGAAAACTTTATTAAAGAAAATTTTTACCTACAATGCATACATAAATAATACAAAAGTCTTTAAAAAGAACAACCCCAATTTTTTAAGATTTAAATAAATGATTTTTGTTCTTTTACTGTATGATTTAAAAATTTTTCAAAAAATGTTTAAATGTTTGTACTTCATATATAGAACAATCAAGAAATATATAAAAAGTTTTTAAATTAAAGACCTCAGATCTGAAATTCAGAAAATGTGTTAATAAAAGATTTTTTTTCAACCTTTATTGAAAGGATGTTAGATATAGAGAAAATTTACATAAGCAAATATATATTGAGCTTAAAAAAATAAATATTTTTAGAAAAATCTGTGTCAAGATTTATTCCCGAATAAAAAAATATACATTTAAAAAAATTTTTTTTTTTTATTATTATTATTATTAAAAGTCATGCAAACTTTGTTAGTTTTTTTTTTAATTGAAATCTGTGAATTGTAATAATACGTAATATGATTTAAACTGTGAATAAATCTCTGGATATAATCCTCCGATTATTATTTTACAAAATGTTTATTGGCAAAATACATTTGAATAGCATTTACTGTTTAATATACGATTTATTTTCTAATAATTTGTGTAAATCAATTTGTTGTTTGATTAATGTTTTATTAAATCATTAATGAATGAATTTACACAGTAAATAAACTGCTAATTTTTTTTTTATATCATAATAAATATCAATTAGGTGTGAATAAAATTTAAGTATCGTTAAATATTTTTATTATTTAGAATGAGATAAACCGAAAACAAGGAAAATGAAGCGTTTAGTCATAAATCAGACTAAACTCAAAAATTAATGAAGAGAAAGTGCGAACATGATTCTGACTGAAATCAGAACTAAAGTAGAGTGTAATACACCAATCTTCACTATAGTGAAGGTAGAATATTAGAAATTAAGTACGAAGTAATTTAAAACTGGTAATAAGGTACTGTCTGTAATACTATATATTAAGTACAGTCAACAACAAAATACCTTCACAAATTCTAAAGCAAAATAAAACTTCAACCCATTATTATGGTGTAATGATACGTATTAGAGAATTAAATACATCTGTAGTTGTTTGTAAGATTTTATTTCTCTATATTGTAATAAAAAGTTTGATTACAATATAATAAAAGAAACTTTTCTAGAAAAAACGTGACCCTTTTCATAAGGATTGAAAAATATCTTCTTAAATAATTTTCGTTTTATTTTTGAGTTATAGTTTATAGAATATGAATAGAAATTTAAAAATAATTTTTAAGGATTTTATGAATTTTAAGAATTTAAGAATTGCATTAAATAAACTTATTATATTATTATTAAATTGAAGCAATACGATAAAGTTTTCGAAAAGAAAATAGTATATGAATTTTAAAATGAAATATCAAATATTAACTTAAAAAAAAAAAAATCTGATTTGGACACCATCTAACTTCCTTGAACGCTTATTAAATTACATATACACAATTATTGCTTCAAATGAAATACACGTGAGGATAAGTTTAAATGAAGTTATTTAAACTTATTTCATTTGAAAGTGAGAAAGGATCCTCCAATTCATTAATAAAGAATTTTTTAATTTTATTTTTGTTATTATTGAATTATTAATTATCGTACATTTTGTTTTTTACAATCACAGATTAATAATTATTAATAAATCAATATATTTAAATAAAACAAGAAAAAAAAAGAAGAAATGAAATCGGATGCTCGAATCGATCTGTGATCTTCTCCTTGTAAGATCTAAATATTTCATTAATTAAAATTTCATTTGGCTATAACTGTAGAACAAGTGAAAATAAGTACCACTTATGTAAATCGTGGAAAAGCTGTTAATGAAGGTTTATTACTGCAGTTAAGAAAAAGTCTAAATTTCAAATTTTTTGGATTTTGAGCTTTTTTGGACACTTAGGGTTCAGTCAATTGCAATCAAAAGAGAAGGTACACAACTAGATATTACAATAGTCCTAAATCCAAAACTTGAAGATTCTACGGCTAATCGTTTTTGAGTTATGCGATACACATACGTACGTATGTCTATACGTACAGTCGGTAACGTCTGTACGTAGATACAGAAGTCACTGGATTCAGGGATGGTCAAAATGGATGTTTCCGTTGAAATCTGAAAACCGAATTTTTTCGCGATCACAATACTATCTTCACTCGTACAAGGAAGTAAAAGACAGAATTAATAAATAAATGCACAAAAATTTAAAAAAATATATAATAATTTTTTTTATATTTAAAACATCATCTTTTTCCGCAAAAAATACCACATTACAATCGTTAATTAAGGACCGAATTCGAAACATAGAATTCTGAGAAAAATTTAAAAAGCAGTATTTCCTCATTTTAATAGATTTAATTTTCAAAAATCAGTTAGATATATCTATATAGATTTTTTTAATTCGATTTAAAATATTTTATGTTATAGTTCTACCTAAAATACTGATGGACCTAATTAAAAAGCTTGTAGGAAAAAATTCAAAAGAAACGTAAACATAGTCTTGTTAAGAAATAAGAAATATAATGCAGGTAAACGAAATAAACAGATTATGTGAAGACACATGAATGTAGAAAACATTTCGTTTTTATTTTACATTTTCTATCTAATTTTCATGAATTTCCTCATGAATATACTTTAAGCTTGTGTATTAGAATATCAAAATGTATTTGATTGTGCTACTGGTACAATACTACGTAAAGATCAGACAAGATTAAATATATTTTGAAGTAGTATTAATAGAAAACAAAGATTTATTAAAATAATTTTCCTCTTATTTTGTAAAGAGAAAATATACAATGGACTACTAGAAAAAATTTATTTAAAAATTACACCGTAACATCAAAATAGATATTTGATGAAAAACAAGACTTGAACACGTACAAAATATTTCATCAAAACTACTTCATCAATCAAATCTAAATTCCATAAAAATATCTCGTTTAGCATATAGCACCTCCGTCGCGAATTCGCTCGCTATAGGTTAATTTCATTTCCTGCCACGGTCTCTGGGCTCTGCCCCCCTGTACCTATCTGTGTTCATTAAACTCATGCTTGTAAGAATAATAATGATAGATAAAAAATTAAAACCTGTTCAATTTTTTAAAACTATTTGTGTATTGTAATTTCTTTAAAGCAATAAGTTTAGTCAATATAGGACTCATTTTCCATCACGGCTTTGTTTGCGAAATTACAGAATCGACTTACAAACATAAATTACCATAACAATGTTATTAAATATGCTAAATATTATTTCAATAAGAACAGCATAAAATCGCAAAAATGTTAAACGCAATTTAAGTTTTTTTTACTCCTTAAAATTCAAATTCAAAAAACCCGAAAAAAGATTTTGATATTTATCTGAAGAGTATTTTCAAGCCTTAACATAGAGAATATCTCGTTTAGTAAAGTCGGAAATGAGGAAAATTTTCAAAATTGTTCAAATTTTATATTTACCTTTCTTACCTATAGTCTTTTCTCGCTCTATTTTTATATTCAGTGGTCTATCTAATGTTTTTTTTTTAAATTAGTTCTTGCGTAGAACTTCAACTATATCATTCGATATTTCATCTAAATCTATTTCACTCTCGGCTAGAATTACTATATCATCAGAAAATCGTAGCATCTTTATCTTTTTACCCTGCACAGTTATTCCGTATCTAAATTGTTCTTTAACTTTATTAACTGCTAGTTCTGTGTAGACATTAAAAAGTAAGGGGGATAGTCAACATTCTTGTCTGTACATACATATACCATATATATATATATATATATATATATATACAGTCGATTAAAGAGTATTAACATTTTCTTACACATTTTTTTTCCTAATGAAATTGTGTTAAATTATTTACCGTAGATAATTTTCTGCAGAGGAAAGTTTTCTGAAATTCAGAAGGAAATTCAAATAAAAGTACGAGGGTTGAAATTCGGACAACATTCAAATTTTCTCTGTATAATAGGTGCCAGGATATCAAAATTACAAATATGTATTATGTTAAAGATTAGATACCCCTTGTAAGTTTATAATCAGATAATATATATAATAAAAAGCAAGAAATATATTAAGATATTTTCTATTTTCACATATTTTAAAACACTGAAAACGGGTATATAACAAGATCCCGTCCTACAGTCAAACCTGTTAGAATAAGAAACGATTTTTTTTTTTGAAAACGGAAGTAGACCATATTAAAACTATTGAAAGACTTTTCTTATGATACTCTGATATTGAATGCAAATATAAAATGAATAATACAAGCAGAATTTTCGATGAAGGAGAAGAAAAATTTAAGGTCAACTTGGGTTATAACCTAAAATGATAATACTTAAACAAGTCATTTGCCTCATTTCAAATTAAAATCCAGATCCATATGCAATAAAAGTAGAGATCACTTGATAATTAGGTGATTTCCAATCCAGGCGGAGGGACTATTTCAATCCAAAAGTTTATTAAAACAAAATTATTAAAA
>JAAAKQ030162590.1:0-30594 GCA_010016005.3 Zanna intricata | reverse complement strand
GACCACTCCTGAGAAGTGTGGTTAATTGAAACCCAACCACCAAAGAACACCGGTATCCACGATCCAGTATTCAAATTATCCGTATAAAAATTTTTATTTTTACTAGGATTTCAACCTTAGAACTTTCGACTTCGAAATCAGCTGATTTGCGATGTCGCGTTAACCACTAGACCAACCCGGTGGGTTAACTTTATTAATACCGATGGTCAAAAAGTCACTTTAAAATATAACATTTTTTTTATTTATATTTTGTTAAGTTATGATTCTTGGAAAATAATTACGGAAAAATTCATAGAGCAAGGAGGTAAAATTCATAGAATTTTATTTACAAATTCAGAGATCAATCGTGCTAACGCAAAGCGATTACGTTCCATTATTTTGGGATTAGACAACCACCTTCTAAGCAAGGCATATTCGAGTTAATCCATCTGTTTGAGTATCTAAGGGCTGTGAGTGATGTACCGCGTGCTGGAAGGCAACGCTTCAGCAGTTCTTGGGACTACATTTAGCCCGTAAGATAGAACATTGATGAAGACTTATCGAAGAAGGTCCCAGCAACTGTAAATTATCACGAAGCTGACTATAATAAAGGATTCAAGATATTGAGGTTATTTCCTCTATAAAGTTCAGGTAGTGCAGGAATCGAAGCTTCCAGATTCGGGCAAGATTAGCGTACGTTGCCCAGATCCAAGAATTTTAACACGAGAAAATTATTTAATTCACAATCTTTATTATGGGCGACAAGGTCCATTTCCATTTAAACGGGTTTGTCGATAAACAAAATATGCGATTTTGGGGGACAAAAAACCCAATAATTCTTCACCAACGTGAGCTGTAACGTCTAAAAGTAACGGTTTGGTGCGGTTTCAGTAAGGAAAAAAATTCTCTTCATTTCTTTGAAAATGAGTTGCGAAACTACTTAATTGTCACCGGGGAAAGGTATCGAGATATGCTGGAAAACTTTGTGCGGCCTTCTGTTAAGAATACACCAAAGGTCTGGTGACAACAAGACGGGTATACTGTCCGTATAGCTCGTGCAACGATCGAGCTCTTAAGGCAGACTTTTAGAAGAAGGATAATTTTATGGAATTTGGCCTCTGCGCCAAGTAAACTTTTCGAAACTAAGCCAGAGCGACTCCAGACATTTTCCTGTGGAGATATCTAAAAGATAGTGTACACCGCAACAAACTTCAAATTGTTCAGCAATTTAAGGTTAACATACGTAAAGAGATTAATCGAATAAGCAGCCGTGAAACATTAAGACAAGTGATGAAACTTCTTTTAGTAAGAGCCCGTCAATATCAAGAGCAAAATAGTGGCCGTTTAAAAGATATAATTTATAAAACTAAACAGAAATAATTTCCAAGATCCTTATTTATTATTATTAAATAATAAAAATAAATTTTTAATAATTAAAGTTGGCCAGTGACCTTTTGGGCCATTCGGTATAAGTAACATTAGTACTCAGTGTGTCGCACACTTAATTACGCAATTCGTCTTCAAACCATAATCTGAGGAATTTGGACTCGGATTTGTATTATTACGATCAGTTTTATGTATTTGTGTTTATTTTTTTTTTAAATTTGTTTTTGTATGTGTATTAATAAAAACATTTTGTCGTTTGTTTCAGATCGATAGAAGAATTTGTTCGTTGACGTCTTGTTGTTACTGTAATTAATGTCATTTTTCCGTTTAAAATGTCGTTCTATATTCCACGAAGTGTAATTAAATCCGATTGAAATTAAAATCAGAGATTTAGTTTAAAAATTACTAAAAAAAAAAAAACATTAATTTGTATATATATATATAAATTATTTATTTATTTATCGTTTTGTTTTCGTGAGTGTGTTAAAAATTAATCATTTCTAATGATCGGGACAAAAATGGCCACTACAAAAATACCTTCTTCTCAAGAGAAAAAAGATCTGGATAAATTTATGAAATTTTTTACATTAAAAGCGGCTCAGATAATCGTACAATCGAGATTGGGCGAAAAGGTTCATACGAAATGCGATCCTGATTCTTCTGGTACGGTCTGGGTAAGTGAAAAATGTTCGATGTACATTAGTTTTATACTGCTAGTCCTTTATTGTATTCACTGGCAGCGTGTGTGTTTATTAATTTAAGATTGGAAATTAGAGATATTTTTACATTGTCAAAGTTGTATAGTTCTTAAGCTATCATTTCTGCTGTTTGGAGTATCACCTCTAAAGAATGGTCCAACCGAGATCGTAATATTAACCGAGGATTTTATATGGACTTGGCTGAAATGTATATACATTTCAAAAATTTATTATATTTCAGATACAATACTGGACTCTTAAAGTACAGTCATATGTGTTCTCATTAATACATGCTAATATTTTTGTAGACAGTGTTATACATTTTAAACGTCTTAAGATGAACCATAATGTCAAACGCTTTAATATTACTAAGTTTTATTTCCTATTCCAGTGCCGTACTATAGAAGCCTTGTTACATCCGTATAGTATAAATAACTGCAGTAAATTTGTTACCAAGGAACAAAATGTGAATATTATTAATTAAACATTAACGTTGTTTAAATTAACGATCGGATAAGATTACCGTGAAGTTAATGTTAATGTAACGGAAAACAAAACAGTTGATTTTATGCGCTACTTAAATTACACTTGAAAATATTACGTAATATAAATTTTTTGCTTATGGCCTAGCTTTTTTTTTTATATGACATCTTTTTGCTTTCTTAAACGAGTGATCGATCTTTACAAACTGTCTGGACTCATATCGCTAGAAGAAAGCTGTGACATCAGATACGGTCGTGACCCGGTATTTAAAGAATGTAGTAAAGTATTTCGTGAAGAATGTTTTTTACCTAACTCGACCGGGAAACAAAGCTACTCTGTTCATTCAATTTTAAATGAGTGATTTTTTTTTTAAATGAAAATTTTTTTTTGGCGCGTTGTGCCGGACAATTTTGTGATAAGACTTTAGTATGGAGAGAAAAAAAATAGTTGACTCGTAATCAAAAATCGTTAAGAGACGCTAGGCATATGTGTATAGGAAAGGCATGTAACGAGAATTTATACGTATAATATATATATATATATATATATAGAATGAGAGGCAGGAGATAGAACATCGATGATCCGTCGGTGATTCCCAATACACTCTTTCTTTTTCTCTCTGTATACTTAAGCATTTGCGCATTTACGTTTACATCAATTACGGTAAAGAAAGAAGCTGATTCCACTTATCTTTCTTTTTCCCGCTCTTTTTCTGTATATTGGTACACATATACAGTACCCGGTACATATACATTAATACAGTATAGAAAGACTGTTGTAGTTATCCGGAGCGTGCTGCTTTGTAGGTATGGTTGTCTATTACCTATACGTATTGAAATGTTTGTTAAGTTGTTTATATAAAATTAATTTTAAAACCAGTTTAATTTTTATTATCAAATTATTTAATTAACCTTTACACTATATTAAAAACAGATCTCTTAAGTAGTTTATTAAGTCCTTTTAAATGAATAATCGCATACAATTATTAACCAAATGGTACTCATTGTATCACTTCTGTTGGTCAGTCCCGCGACTGGTGTTATTTTTTTCCCCCCATCAGACTTAGCGTAGCATTGTACAGAATTTAGGCTACTGGGCCTTAATTCGAAATTTATAATCTAAATAATTTTTATCCACGGAGAAAGAACGTTAACAACGATAAATTAGTGTCATTGTAGCCCCGATATTAACAATGTAAAACAAATTAAATAACCTTCTATTTCTACTCGTCTTACATTTTTGTCGATGAATATGAAGTTTAAATAACTCTCGTCAAAAAAATAGTAACGCTGGTGGCTAATTACATTTACAGGTGTTTTTTTTTTTCGTTTGAAGTTACCGATCGTTAGATTATATTGTCCATTCTTTTCTGTTCGTGCTAATCTTTTAACCTCCTCAATATCTTATTACTTTCTCTATTATCTCTTTATTTATATATTTCATTCTTTATCTTTCTTTACAGTTTATACCCTTTACACATTCCTGCACACCTTTCGATTATCAAGTAGTTTGAACATGATATTTTTAATAAATGGATCACCGACCTATTTCATTTATTATCATTTTCTATCCTGTTCTCTTTCTTTTTTCTATTTTTCTTAAACTAATCGTTTTAATTTTTTAAAGCAGCACTCTTGTCTAAAATTAATATAATAATTTTTGTTGAAATAATAATTACTCGTTTATAAAATTATTGAATTATTAAGTTATTTATGATAGTAAATCTTAAATACTCACTGTGATGTGAATGTACCTTTAATAAGGTCGTACAACACATATGCTAATACTTTTTGGCAAAGAATCAAATGTGAAATAAAATAGGTGTATGTACTGTTAAGACGGCTCCACCGTTTTTCTTAAACCGTTTAAAGTTCTTCACTCGTACTGTGTTTTGGCAAGCGTTAACCTTCTTAATTGTGGCTAATTTCGCGACATGCAAATTCATGATATTTAGGTCAGCGACACCTTTCCGCATTATCTTTTTAGGGTAGCAGAGGATCAGTAATAGTTTACGATGTAGAAAACCAATGTTTCATTTAATGCGTTATAACATTTTATAATTTTTGTTCTCTGTGATTAATTATAAATGAATTTTCTTCTGAGTTTAGGCGTGAATACATAAGTAATGATGATTTTTTTTTTTTTTTTAAATTACAAAGGCTGGACGAAGTAACACAGACTTTAAAAGCGGATTGGTGCAAGTTAGGAGAGCTTTGCAGAAAAGAAATTCACCAATTTCAAGTGTAGATCAGATTAGGAAAAAAAATCGTATATTTAAAGTGTAGCGTTTTGTAATGTGACAAAATAAATAGCAGAAAAGAAAAGCACAGAGACTTTTGAGATGTGATGTTACAGTTGGATTTTGAAAATGAGATGCTTTGATAAAATCTGAAATGAAGAGGTCTTGAGACGAACAGATAGAGAAAATATTGACAAAACTTATAAACGTAAACACTAGATCGAAACTTTGTAAACACAGCAATGTCGTGATTTAGATTATATTTTTCTATTCTTAAGAGAATTTTTTTGGTTTTAATGGTTTTTTTTTTTTTTTTTTTTTTTTTTTTTTTTTTTTTTTATTACTCCCCCTACTTTTTTCACATCGAAATTATTTAATATAGCATGCTTTATAATAATTGATGAATAAAACATGTTGTAGTTCAAGGTTTTTTTAAAAATTATTGTAACTCCCCAAATATATTGAAGTCCACAAAATAAATTTGTAACTATTTAAAATAATAAACGTTGTTAAATTGTGTTAATATTATTTCATTTGTATGTTAATTGTATTTAAATAATTCAGTATTTGTTATATGTAATCAGATCTCGAAACTTCTAGAAAGTACAAGATTCCTACTAGAAACAGTAACGTTGTATTTTTGTTTGAATTATTATTTTTACTTAGGAATGAAATTTTATTTGGCAATTGACATTTATAAAGTTTAGTTTTGTAATTAAAGTAATTATTTATATTGTTTAGAGTTAATTGTGTTTATAAATAATGAAGATATTTGTAATAGAAGCAAATAGAATCTTCTTATTTCTAGAAAACAAGCTAAAGCTAACGGTATATAAACGGGTTGAGAGATCCGTGCATTGGTTCATTTCGTGGTTCATTAGTGTGACGTACGTTCCTCCGATTGTACGCTGCGCGAAGTTTAAATGTGTTTCATGTAGATTTTGTTAAGCGTTGTAAATGTTTGTTTGTTTTTTGTTGTGTTAAATAAATTATTGTGAAGAAGTTTGATATCGTGTTGGTTATTTGCGAATCATCTTCTCACTATAATTGGCGACCGTGAAAATATTGTTAAATAATTACGGGGAAGTCGATATCGTGTGAATACCAATCATTCGCCCACGTAAAACAAAGAAAACAGTAATATTTTGTTTTATGCCGGTAATTATAAGCATATTAACGTACTTTACATATTAGTCGAGGTTAGCGAGCGTAGGTGACTTACATATTAGTCGAGGTTAGCGAGCGTAGGTGTTAATGTTAAGTGAAGCACTAACGGATTGGTGTGCTGATCATTTGTTAAAAACCCGAAAAATGTTGTTGATCCAGGAATGACAGTAGAAATAGACGAGCCTTATCTTTTCAATAGGGAAGTACAGTAGAGGTAGAATTTTCCAGATCAATGGGTATTTGAAGATATTTGTAGAGAAATTATAAATATAATATCTAACCAAACTTAACCTACGCTCGCCTCGCTTGTAATTTGTTGTCCTATCTTAAATATGTGTAAAGTTAATTCAGTAATTATTGCAATTATGTATTATTTAAATAATCAAAACATTACTGTTAATTAGTCAATATTTAAGTGTATTAGTTTGGTTATTATATTGATAATTTATGTTTGTAATTAATTATGAGCAATAATGGTTATATTTTTAATATGTACAGTATGTTAATATAGAGAATGTTTAAAATGACCGGTATAAAACAGAATGTTAATGTGTTTTCTATAATGTTTTATTGAGTTGTTGGATTACTACGGTATTTCTCTAATGTTTTATTCATGATTATTACAAATGGCGCTATATTAAGTAATTGTTATGTGAAAAAAGTTGGGGGCGTAAAACGAAAAAGTACCCATAGTTTTATTATTGTTTTTTAACGTATATCCGGTTTTGATATATTTTAGTATATAATATTTGGGCGGTGCTTTATAAATTTTTGGTGATAGAAAACTTTTGGTACTATTATTTTATGTTCCAGATAGTTCGAAAAATAAATTAATAATTTTTATTTGCGCTAAAGTTTTTAACCTCAACGCTTCCTTTAGATAACAGACCGAGTGACCTTGGATGCCTTAACTTATGGCTCATCGACCTTGTTGTTTTTATTAATGGTTGACGTCAACTTTTTCCTCGTTCGACGAGTCTAAATATTCCTTATTTCATACTGTGAATCTTTCCTTGTAATTCACAACCAAATTTCGGTGAAACATTTGAAATCGGGCTTCTTTGTAATGTGTACTCTTTGACACCGGAACCGTATGAAAGATTGTAAAATTATGCTTGTAATTTGTTGTCTTATCTTAAATATTTATAGAGTTGTAATTTGAACCGATTGAAATATTTATTTAACTAATAAAATATAAGAATTCCTATGGATTACTTTATCTATTCTAGCTGTGTGTGTGTGGGGGGGCACACACCCTAACTGTTCATTGATTGAACATTATTTGTGCTACTTCATTTTAGTTAATGGTATGTTGTTTTTAGATTTGAGGTATTTCATTATATTATTTTAATAGTGAAGTGGTGGTAGTGCAAGACTTTTTGAATTTACGTCCTTGTCATCTGTTATTGATTACGTTATTTATCAGAATTCGTAAATCCATTTGTGGATAGAAAAGCAGAAATTAAAAAGGGTTAAAATACAGTCTTCTGAGTAGGGTTGCACACATCACCTTAGTTTTGCGAATTCATTCTACATTAGTATATATTTGTGTAAAAGTGGAATTGCAGGAAATATGTATTTCAAGTGTCATCTGTTATCATTTTTAATGGATTATATTGCGATTTAGATTTATTACTATGCGCTAAATATTTATCATTTTCGGTGGAAAATTTTTTAAGCAAAAAAATTCCGTTTTATGAAATTTATTTCTTGTAGTATTTTTTGTTATTGTTGTCGGCTGTAAGTATTATATTTTTATAATGTATGATAATAAACCAGTCTATTGCTGGTCTATTATTAAAGATATTTTCTATTAAAATTCAAAAGAAAAAGTAAGTAATGTAGTAAGTAATTTTTACATTTCGGAAAGTATTAGTTTACGGTGTTTGTAATTTTTCAGAATAATTTTCTTATTTTTATAACGATGCAACTTTATCGCATTTTTCTATTGAATTTTTTTCTTACAAGGTTTCTCTATGTTTTAAGTAAAGAGGAAATATTAACAATCTAAATAAAAAAAAATATATAATTTCTACTTCACAGAATTTAAATTTTGATTTTTTTAAATCCGCCGCTAAATTGATCGTTCAAGTATAAGTAAATATGTTTAGTTTCTCTTTTTCAGTTTTTTGTTAACCTTTTTCCGACCTATTCTTCACAAGGTACAGAGAAAATCACTTTTTTTAATTGTTTACAAAATGGTTAATTAAAAAACATAAGATTCAATTTAGTAAAAATTAACAACTTTACCTTACCCTAATTTAAATACACTTTTCCCTCATTGTTAAAAATAACGTCTTTTTTTTTTAGGGAAAAAATGGTCAATTCTTTTGTAAATGATGGCTTCAGGCATTAAATTTATAATTTAAAACTGTTACTAACAACGTGTAACAATCAATTTTTATACTCCAATTTTTAAAGAACAGTTTTGATGTTTTAAACGTATTTAATGTTTAAATACGTTAAAACAGAGCTCAGGGGCTTAATAGATTTTGTCATTTTTTAAAATTATTTTTAAATTAATATCTAAGAATTAAATTAAAAAAAAAACAAAAAAACTTTTAATTATTTTTATTTAAAATTAAAAAAAAAAAATAATGTTTTAAAAGATTGTTTATAAAAATGCTTCCTCAGACTTAAAATTCCTCAGACTAAAATTATTTTTAGATTGATATCTTTTTAAACAGTAACATTCTTTTAAAACGAAACTGTTCTAGGAAGTTTTTTGGAATTTGCCCTCCAAAATTCAATTTTTTTCTTCACGAATCTGTATAAATATACTCACTAAAATTGAGCTGGAAAAACACTTTAAAAAAAAAATTATTTTATTGAAAATGTGGTTTTGTTTTTTTTTTCCAAAAAATCACGTTTCTCCATCATAATGTTATTTTACAGTATTTAAATGAATTTAAGCAAAAAAAAAAAAAAGTGAACAATTTTGGTGGGAAAATTCCAAAAAGTTATGGTTTTTGGTTTTTTTTTTCTTAAAGAAAATTACGTTTCTCAATCATAATTTTTGGGGGGCAAATTCCAAAAAAAAGTACCCTGTTCTAAAAAGTAGAAAATAATTTTTCACTGATTATTAGTAAATGAAAATAATTTGCAATCATTTTGCGCTCATAAAATATCACATTGCCTAATCATTTTAACTACGTTCAAATTTTTGCTTTTATTAATTCTCACAGAACACTTATTTATTCGAATTTTTCAATAATATTTTATAAGCGCGGAATGGTTTTTTTTTTATTTTACAAATGTTGAAAAACATTTTATCTTATAATCGCTGAAAAATTATTTTCTACTTTTTATTTAGATCAATTTCCTTTTAAAAGAAAACAATTGTTTTGATTTTTTTTTTTTTTTTAATTTATTTCTTACTTTTTATTTAGTTTTTTATCACAAAATTAAAAAAAAATCAAAATTCAAAATCACAGAATTCATTTACGTAAGATCAAAAATCGGTTTGTCGTCGTAACAAAATCGGATAATTACAGTAACAAATAAATAACGATAGATTATAGTAACATATAAATTTTGTTACATCGTTTCGCTGCCACAACAAGCCCGTTAGTTACTGAAGCATATGATTTGTTATCCTTATGTAAACAAAGAAATATCTTTTCACAATGTCAGCCAGAATGGATTTAGAATGATATTTTTAATATGCTGTATATTATATTGTCAGAACCGAAGCTGTGTGTAAAATTTCAGCTTGATTGGTAACGGGAAGTCTTATTAAAAAATTGCACTTTTCACACAGATGCGGTGTGGGCATCTTTAATAATGACACTGTAAGTATTGATCTTGCAGTTTTCTGCCAGCAAAATACAGTATATTCACTAAAAAAAAATAGTTTTATTTTTTTATTTTCTGCTCCTGTATAATTTAACTTCGTATTGAAACAGTGCCTATCATAAGAGGATGTATTTGGAATGCCGTTGGTGATTTGTTCCTTGGGATCATTTACGATTTCTATCTCTTTCTGATACACCATGGCCTTAATAAAAAATTATTTTTCATATATATACCGCTTCTCAGGAGTGGTCAACCTGTGATTGTACAAGACTACACATCATCCTCATTCATCCTCTGAAGTAATACCTTACGGTAGTTCGGAGGCTAAACAGATAAACTGAACGAGGATATTCTTTTCGGTATCAGAGCCTATTCTTCGACAATCTCTATGGCGTTGCAGTAGCGCATTTTTCTTTGATCAGGAAGATTCTAGGTTGGAATCTCGGTTAGGCTTGGAATTTTTACATTTACAAAATTCGTCTTTACAAAGTCGGGTGTCTCGGTACTGTCTTCGGAAAACCATGATTTCTGATGATCCTGTTAATGTAAAATAAAACGTGTAAATAAAACCTTTGTTGCATTAAATTTAACTTGAAAGTATTTTTAATGACTTATTTAGAGTTTGTGCCTGCAATCAAAATTTATTGTTTTTTACATTAGTTCATTTATTTTAGTCGGTAAAGGACATTTATAATTTTTAGTAGATTAGGATTAGATACTATAGTAGGTTTAGAATTTATTTTCTGTATAATTAAAAATTATTTTTAAAAATACGCATTGTACAATTCAGTACTTAAAAAAAAAAAAAAATGATCCTATGATTTTTTAAATTTAAACATAATTCGTTAATAAATGTGTTTCGATTTCTGTGAAATGTTCTCGGTTTAGAATCTAAAGAAATCTGTGATGAAGTTACAGAACGTATACGTACATTAGTGATCGAGGAAACCGAGTACTTTCTACGCATATTGAAAGAAAACTTTTACCGATATATACTTGTTTTTATTTCTTTTTATGAAAAATAATACATAAATTTCACTCACTTTTGATGTTATTGTATTCATCGGGAACTAGAATGTATTCTTTTTCTTTTAGTTGTATCGTTCAGAATAGAATTCCATCACAGACTGTGTGATGTAGATAATAGTGGCGAAGGTAATGGAAGGTAAAATGAAAAAGTAACATTTTTTCTTAACCGTAGCGAATTTAAGATGACACTGTTAAATTAATCTCGCCGAGCAAGAATGAATTCGCTGTTGCTGCTGCTTGTGATGCCGTCGACGAGTTTTAGTTCGGTAGGAGTTGCGAGGCCGTCTGGTGGCCTTGGGAGATTGATGATGAGACGGCCTAGTGTAAGGAGTAATCACTGCGTCATTGTATACGTCATGACCCGCCTTCTATTTCTATTATTATTATTAGATCTCGCTTGTTACATTTTAATACTTATATACGCTGTAGAATGAATATTAAATTACTACGTTCGTTTGGAGACTGGTACAACCATTCTATTCTTATTATTTTTTAACTATATTTTCTTTTTATTAGTATCCCCTTAATACGCTGTAGTTTTATAATCGGTAAAATTTTTTTCTATCATTAATCCATTTATAGTCTTCTCGCCTTTTACGTTCATTTTTCTCAATTTATCTTGTTTAGATAATAGACTGGTAAAAATCAACCTTTTCACACAAATCCGCTACTTGATACAACAGCACATATTGTTTGTAAATAAATGTTTACACTTTTAATTTCAATATTACCTAATTTGTACTGTACTAATTGTAAACAGTTTTTCTGTATAATCTATTTTTTATGAGCTACCCTGTCACGAGTCCACAAATCACTTCCAAAAAAATGTAGCCCCAGATTAGGAACACAAATATCCCATACCAATCTTATGATAGGTGTGAAGCGAACTCCTGTTGCCTTCTTCGAGTCGATTGTACTGATCTGCATATCGGCGAAGTCAAATCCATCGAGAGGTAGATGCTGTATAACCGTACAAGCGACCCGACATCGTGTTCACTATAGTGGTGGTGAACGGCGAGATCATCATTACTTTTAGAGAAAGTAACTCCGACCGGTGCTTCTTGTGTTTATCGTAGCACTTTAATGTTGTATTTTTACACGCTTCACAGCCTTGAGAAAGACCAGGTCAGGTACCTTATTGATCTAACCAAATTGTTGAAATTCATCTTTTAAAATAAAAATACAAATGAAAAATATAGGTCTTCACTTCAAGATGTAGAACATGGAGTGCCTCAGGGAAGTGTTTTCGTTCCTTTGCTTTCTTATTGTTAATTCATGACTTATCTCAAAATCTTGAGCCATTCATTCTACCCACGCTGATAGTGTGGACAGAATTCTCATCAGTGATATCGCTGGTATTTCTGATGTCTACAAAGCGAAATTTCTAATTGTTCTATTATATGACAAGCTCTTCTGGGATGATCAAATCCACTAGTTTTCAAAACTGCTGTTTTGCTCTTAATCGCCTTAATAAAACTGTAAGCTTGTCATCATTATTAAATATTTATTATGCGTACATATTTTTTTTAGGGGAAGACGCCCTCTATGTGAAGTTTTCGGACGCCACACCACCTCTTCCATATTTAGCCTATACGGGATTTACCGGAGGTCATCTTCAGTACTTTGACAATGAAATCTTTTAGTCTTAGCCTCAGTCAGGATGCCACCGATGCGATTGCCACAAGCGACATTCCCATTGGTGCACTACTAGCATAAACTGCAAACAAAACACTTCTAGCAAAGTCTCAAACAAGACTGAATGACTTTCTAAGAATGAAGGAACTGAATGCTACCTACCCGAAAGGTAAAAATGAATACGACACAAAGAATCATAAAACGCAATACAAAAACATAACAATAAGTAACGAAAAACAAACAAATCATATAACCAAACGGAAACTGTTTAGCAAACCATTATACAATATAACAATAAAACCAAATATAAACACAGAGAAGGAAAGTCCATGCGGAACATTACACGCCTTCAGCGATCCTTTATTTCGCCAAATGTATGATAAAAATTTCTACGATCAATCATTCGGCTATCAGTTAATTGATTTTCGATCACGTGTCGGTCGATAACATCAAGCCGACAAATCGTTCCCGTGCGTCATACTTAGCACAACCATATGATATAAGCATCGTTCAATAAATAATCCGCATTGCGGACACATGCCAGAGCCTGAATTTTTGTAATCTGTCTCAAAAAGCGCCATGTCCTTAAAAAAAATCGCGACACATACTTGTTCGGGTGTATACAAGAGACCCTGCAAATCAACAACATTAAGGAAAAGATCATGGTATAACGACTATACTCCGTCTCATCTCATCTGGCCTGCCATAGGACGAAAGAAGCCATTCTGTTCTATTTCCTTTATTTTCTACGAAGTCAATTCACCTGACTTCTTAGCAACATAATTCATTCAACACAATACTTCTGTTTTCGAGAAAGGGCCTTATTGTGTTACCGTTGCCATTTTTTATAAATTGCTGAAACATTTGAAAATCTTCTCACCATTTATTTAAAATACAATTAAAAGATTTTCTTTTACAGAAACAATATTCTGTAGATGAATTTTTAAATAAAACTAATTGAAAAACAAACAAAAAGTTAGTTAAAAGTAATTTTCATCTGAATTGTTTTATTGTATTTTTTGTTATATTTAAATACATTTACGTTTTGTGTTATTGTATTTTTATTTGTAATTTATCTGACTTGATCTGTATAATGTATATTTATGAATCTATTAGAATAAACATTTGTTTATTTGTCGAGAAACAATGCGTTTATTTTTATCGCTTCGACTCTGTAGGAGCTAATTTAGACTCTTACCTTTAATTCTTAATAAAAATGCTCGTTTATAATTTTTTCTGACGACCTCTAATAGAAGCGTAAAAGTGCATGTGGCTGCATGTGTTGGAAAGTCAGTCTTCTCTGACTGCAGACGTTTATAATAACTGGTTTTAGTTCTTAACGAAATGAAATTTAATCTACTGATAAAAATGTTTAAATAATAAAATGCTTTAATTATTGTGAGTTGTCAATCTTTTTTAATCGGTGTATTAATTTGTTATGGCTCCCTAGTTTTGGAACAATTAACGAATTGAGCTCTAAACAAATTAGATTTACTGTGGAAAATTAAAATAAATAACCAGTGAATTGCCGCATTGTAACCGATTGTAGAAGGTTTACTTGGTGCCAAAAATAATCTTACAGTTTTAGCGATGCCGTAAGCTTTGCTTCCAGGAACACCAAACATTTCACTGATTGTTATAAAACGAGATATTTCCACTACATTTAATTTTTTTTTTTTTTTTTTTTTTTTTTTTTATGTATTCATTATTTGTTTTAATATAGTATGTACAATTGCTTTACAACAATGTTAATTTATACAGATTAAATATATACGAAGAAATTCAGCAGAGCAGACAGACGGTAATTCTGTGCGAGGCTATTAATCTATTGCATTCTTCCCGACGGTTTTACCGGTCGCCTTATTGAAACTAAAAATTTTACGAAAATTTGTTACGTCATTCATTCTCGGTACCAAGAAATCTTAATAAAAAATTCGTAAACGCGATTAGCCGTTATGTGACAACACATAAACAGAGACAAAATGCCAAAAAAAAAAAAATACGCTTTCGGCGAAAGCGTAGCTGTTTATTTCTCAGTTGAACATTTCGGTTTCACTCGTGGTATGTGAAAATTTTATTGATTTAATATCACTTGGTTAGAAATATGTACTTAAAAGAGAAATAAGCTCATAAACAAATATATTAATTTATGATTTCCGATATTTAATTATTCTTAATTAAGTCTTCGTCTTGTTCTTAACAATTTTTTAGATTTTAATCGGTCTTTTTGAATCTTTGCGATTATGGTTACATACATATCCTGACGGCATAGAAGATTTAAAAAAATATTTAACACGAAAGTGCATGTTAGCACGGAAAACATTTTGAATAAGTTGTTGCATCAGTCTTTATGCAGTTATTCTTTTGTTGTTGCTGTTACGAAAAACCTTCGGGGCAAACCTATCAGGATGTCGTTCTTTTTTCTAGTTTAATCTCGTGCTGGTATTATTATTACTATTATAAGCGATTTAAACTAGTTAATCTTACGTAAAAGAATTCTTTTAAATCGTGTA
Source organism: Zanna intricata (assembly GCA_010016005.3). Taxonomy (NCBI): domain Eukaryota; kingdom Metazoa; phylum Arthropoda; class Insecta; order Hemiptera; family Fulgoridae; genus Zanna; species Zanna intricata. Next base: position 15,670 of record JAAAKQ030162590.1, on the reverse strand, counting down.
ACATTGAAGGACGTAAATGTATATATTATGTCTGGTTTTTATTCTACAATGAAGTAAATTATTTTTTTTTTTGCGTAAATTTACGTAGTGTTAAATTTTTGCAAGATTACAGTGGATAAAAATTAGATTTAAAAAGTATCGATCCTGGTTATAAGCACCAAAAAATTACTATAAATCGATGGACTAATAATATAGGTGGACTGATTTTAATAAAACAGCTAGACTCAGCAGTTTATGTTTTACCATTTATCGTAGGTCTGTATGATAAAATTTTGAAAAATATTTTGTTCTTTTCAACGTCGTTTATTGTTATTTGTATTTTCCAAACGAACGTCCCAACTGTTCCGTTAAGAATATTAGAAGCACCACCTTTTAACGGTTTCATTTTTTCGAAGAATAAATATGGGAATACTAGGTCCGTTAGGAAAATAACAGATTTTTTTAATTACTCGCCAACGAAGATGTTTAGTTACGTGCGGTTGTCAGCATTATGTTCCACATAACCTCGTTTATAACCAGATGTTCTTGGATTGTTGATATCTCCCTTTAGTTTTTGGGTGTTTATTATTTGAGTGCAACGTGTTTTAAGCGTTAGTAAGCGATTTTTTTTAATGTGCGTTTTTCGGGTGTAACGATGCAAAGTAAAATTTGGATGAAACTGGGGAAAACTTTCACAGAAACTTTAAAGTTTTGAAACAGGCCTACGGAGATGATTCTCTGGTCGTTCCCAATGCTGCGAATGGTTTTCACGATTTAAAAATGCTCATCAGTCAATTGTAGTTTACCCTTAACCAAGAAAGCCTTCGACTTCCAACTGATGACACACTTGTTAAAAAAATCAACCATCTTGTGCGAGAAAATCGCCGATTGACTGTCAGAGTATTTGCAGAATCTCGATTGGATCATACTATGATATTTTGAGTGAAAAATTGGGCATGTATCGAGTTGCAGAAAGTTTTTGTTTCTCGTTTTATGACCGATCAACAGAAAAAAACATTGAATGGACAATTTTCGACAACTTCTTGAACAAGCCGATAACAATGAAACATTCTTGCAAAGGATCGGAACGGGAGAGGAAAACTGGGTGGGTTTACCGCTACGATATTGAGACAAAAGTTCAGTCATAAAAAAATCTCTACTAATACTTAAACATGTTGTACTCGACCAGCAATAACACAACAACTAAACGAGATGTCAACAATCCAAGAATATGTGGTTACAGAGGAGGTTATGCGAAACAATACTGCCAACCGCACGTTACTAAATATGTTTTAGCGCGTAATTAAAAATGTTCTGTTATTTTCTGAATAGAGCTCATATACTTCTTTTTAGGGAATCGTACTCTTATGGCTAATATTCTATAGAAGACATAAACAGTCCACAGGGCTTGTCTAATGGTTAACTCGTCATTGCAAATTAACTGATTTCGAAGTCGAGAGTTTTAAGGTTCAAATCCTAATGAAGGTAACAACTACTTTTATTCAGACTCGAATACTAGATCGTGGGTACCGGTGTTCTTTGGTGATTGGGTTTCAATTAACCACACATCTCAGGAATGGTTGATCTTTCTCTCTTTTTGTGTTTAGCATCCGGATGATGATGTGTAGTCTTGTACAGGTCGACCATTCCTGAGAAGTGTGGTTAATTGAAACCCCACCACCAAAGAACACCGGTATTCACGATCTAGTATGACCTGAATTTCCTAGATCGTATCCACGATCTAGAAATGGTTGACATGAATTTTTTCAAGATACATTCCATTTACATTCATACATATCCTTTGAAGTAATACCTTATAGTGTTTCCGGAAGCTAAACAGAAAAAGGAAAAAGAGCGAAGACGTAAAATGTCAGCATTTTGGTACCGGATTTTTTTCAGAAAATTGTACACATTCATTCGGCTCTAACCTTACAAACAAAACATTATTCATATTTTAAACGTTGAAATTTGTCTAAATAAATATTTTTATATCTAATATCTGCATTCACAATATATATTTTTAGTCTAGTTAATGTTTTTGATGAATAATTATCATTATTATTATTTCTGTAATCTGACGGGAACTGGTTGAGGGTTTTTCCTCTTTGTAACTACAAATACAGTATTACTATTATTATTTCCTGTGTTGTTGTTTCATCCTATTTATTCTATTTATAACTTACATTTGTTGTTAATGGAAGTCTGCTTCCCACGACTTTTTAACAGTTCCTTTCACTTATTTTTGTTAGATATGCACGTACTTGTTTTCTTGAATATAAAAGAAAAGACAGTACGAAAACAAAAAATTATAATATAAATTTCTGCATTGTTAATGATAGGACATCGATTAGAATTTTGCTTATAATTATTTTACAAAATTGTTTATTATAATTGATTGGTTCTTGTGAAATCCAGTCGTATATTTCTCTTTCTTTCTTCGGTGCCCGATTTCATATGTAAATATCTTTACCCTTTAATTTTTTTCCCGCTACGTTTCCATGTAAAACCAGTTAAATAACCCTGAACATCTTAATGTACGGTTCACCGACTTTTGATCAAGATTGTATTTCTAAACAAATGCAATAAAATTTATTTTGTACTTGCCAGTTAAAAACAGTCTACGTTGATTATCATTTAAAGATTAATATTTATAGAAATAACATGCTTTGAAAAAATATTTTTTTTAATGTCTGATAAAAGGAATGCGTTCTTGTAAATGTCTTTTTGACAGATAAATCTTCCAGAATTTTAATAATTTTTATTGTAATATTGGTGTACAAGTAAAAATGTAAATTTATGAATTATAAGTTGTATATTATATTATTAAGATTTATTATATTATGTTTAGGTGGTAAAAATCGAATAGTTAACAATGTTAAAATCTAGTTCGATTGTTATTTAAATATAGTTGTTGCGGTCGGCCGTGGAATTGCGTTACCAGCATTCCTTTCCGATTATAAAGTTGACTTTCTGGTTTCCGTGCGTCAAGTGAATCGCTCAGTAATATTAAAATATATTTTAATATCTTTTAAATATTTATAGATTTTACTATTTTATTTAATAATTAACAGTGTATTTTAGCATTAAAAATACCCGACTTATGTATGTATTGATGTAGAACTTAAAAATAGCTGAACTTCATCGTAGGTATTTTCTACAACTAATTTCATGTAATTGTCGTTCCAGTCTTCACGTTTATAATGTATATAACTGCATAATGATTTGGTTCGTTCGGTTTTGAAGTTTAATAGCACTTCACTTAACTCCCTCGAGAAAAAATGCGTTGCATATACGTTGTAGATGTTCGATGTCTTAGTATTTTCAAGTAGTTCTTATTTTTAACGTTTGATTGTTCATATAAAAATGTTCATCTCATGAGAAAAGACAACCGACAAAACATTGTTTTAAAATATATAGGTAATATAATACAGGCTTCTTTATTCACAACAAATTTAACCTCCCATTAACTGTCAGCCCTTTAGAAACATGACTTGTAAAGCACTTCCGACACACCCGTATAATCTGAAGATAGTGTAGCGTATCTAATCGTCGCAAATTCCCTTATTCACGAACGAATATCGCAACACATTTATCGGATTTAGTGCTACAAAAAATGAAAATGAAATCTAATCGAGAAAAAAAAAATGGTAATAATATACATAAACAACAAAACAGCACGTAGAAAATATAGGTTTTTAAGATATATTAGACAAAATAAACAATCATATTCAAGGTTTCCAGAACATTGTCACTAGATAGATAAATGTCCCAGGAATACGTTAACTAATTTATTTCTCTATTGGGAATACGGGACACGTGTTTTAAACATATATGTGGTGAATCCTTAAGAGGAGTCTTTCGTATTAACTTAAAAGAATCATTAGCATTTTTCAACCACCATATTGATGCAAATTACATTGGCATTACATAATTACTCTTTCGACACAGTAGTACATATTCAAAAACAAGGAATATTTTTAAGCATTCATTTATTATGGAATATAACACATACGAAAACTTTATACTGAATGAACAGATACTATTTAAATTGTGTGGGCCAAGTAACTGTCTTGCTGCTAAAAACAATCGCCGACTAATATTAGTTGGAACAAGTGAGAAGCAGCGTGCATCACCAGTGTTACCGAGAATGATTAAAGAAAAATGATTCTGTACGGATTGCCGTTTATTAACAATATCAATAGATTCGTATAAAATTCGCGTAGTTTTTTGCAAAAGAATCTCTTATTTCTTTCATTCACTCACTTTCTCTCTCTTTAGGCGTGTGTTTTTCTAACTGCTATTATAGTACGAGGCTTGGCTGATAAATTTTGCACATATGCGTAGCATGTGAATGATAAATATAATGGAATGAAATAAAAATGTATAAAAATACAATACCTTAGCTACAAAATGCAGTATTTATTTTTCAATATGATCCCCGTTTACATAAACTTTTCACAACGCGTGACAAGTTTTTGCATTCTGTCACTGAAAAATTATGGCGGTCTTTCTCGAAGATCCAAGTGGCCACAGCTTCCTTCACCTCATCGTCGGTGTTTTAATGATTACTTTTGAGATCCACTCTTCAGATGAGGAGTGGAAGTCGCAAGGAGTCAAATCCGGCTAGTATGGCGAATACGCAATAGGCTCAAACTTCAGCTCGAGGAAAGCCATCAGAGAGTTTGCGCGGTACCCATCGTGCAAAAATTTTACGGTAACCCAATTGATCGATAGCCTATTCTTTAGATTAATTTAACTGAATAGCGATGCGTTGCTGGAAGATTCGCCGGTCACTTTCAAGCCAATCTTCTACTTCCTTTCGATGTTTCTTGTCAGTCACAGAAACTGGTCGTTCGCTGCGTAGTGTGTTCTCAATTGTCGCTTACCCAGCTTCACATTCGCATTATTTCAACTCCCACCTAATCACAGTACTCCTGTCAATAGTTTCACTACCGTAAACCGCCTTTAAACATGAAAAATATTCGTAAGATTCATTTTCTGCTGTTAAAAATTCGATCATTGCATGTTGTTTTAACCGTGTTGACCTATTGCCCGTACTCGAATCTGTTTTAACTGCTACTGAAAACGAATCCGTAAACTGATTTCAACGCATTATTTAAGGTTTGAAGTGAGGGATTTTAGCTATCATGTGCTGCCACGCCCAACTCGATAGTACCTTTTGTCTCCGTGTAGCACGCTAGTGTGCAAAATTTATCAGCTGAGCCTCGTAACTTCGTTTTTGTTGCTCTTTTTAGTATCATCAATAGCATTATCGGTAAATTTGAGGTTTTCAAACTATTTATTAAACTATAAAGGAAAAATAACATTAAACATATTTAAAGTTTAATTATATTAAAATAATGAGTTACAAAAGATAAAATAAATAAAAACTGTTTCTTTAAAGTATAAATGAATTTTCACGTTAAATTTATTGCTTCTAATGTAATGCAGAATTATTTTTATATTATTTTTTGAATTATATTTATTATTTTTTTTTTTTATTGCATGATGAAACTTAAGTTTTTGTATGCCTAATGATTGTTTAAACTTGTAAATCAGTACTTGTAATATGCCGATCTCCGTGGCTGAGTGGTAGCGTCTCAGCCTTTCATTCGGAGGTCCCGGGTTCGAATCCCGGTTAGGCATGGCATTTTTCACACACGCTACAATTCATTCAGATCATCCTCTGAAGATATACCTTAACGGTGGTTCCGGAAGTAAAAAGATTTTTTCGTGTATTAACAGAAAAAAATGTAGTTTAAATTTACATGTTCTATGTTCTGTAGTTTTGTATGTTGTATTGTACATGCCAGCGTAAAAAGCAATTTTAAATGTATTGTTGCGGAGAAATGATTTTTATCTCGTAGGCTTATTGCGAGTTGAAATTACTCACATTTAGGGGTACAAAATATAATAAGAATAAAAATGAATGTATCAACAATTAATACAGCCTTATAAATTCACAAATAACCTTTAGAGAAGTAATTTTTACTTCTATTGAATAAAAGGTATTTACGTGTAAGTAGATGTGATCGTAGAATTTCTGTATAATTATAAAAATCTCGCGATGATTAGTTGTTTTTAACAAAAAGAAAAACATTAGTTCTCATCCAAAAGGACGATTTTTATTTCGTTGAGGAAGTTCCATCTAGCTGTGATGTTTTAAATGAAGAATTGCTATGTTATCTACAAGGGTTAGATTATACTTATTTATTTCATGTCATTCGTATATACAAATTATATTTACGCATACATTTTCGGGTAAATCGGTCGGGAAACTTAAATTAAAAATACATTTTCCCGCAGTTCAGAAACCCTTACTTAAATGTCAGCAGAAGTCTCGTAACGTACTGTCTTACCATTCATATTTTATCAAGTCGCATTTTTTTGTATGCTTCTTATATTATATTATTAATTACGTATAATTAAAATGACCACCCGACCTGAAATGAAGTCAACTTCATTTTGTATAGAGTTTCATATAACACTTGTGTAAAAGTACACCGGTAATTTTAACAAATTGGGAATCGTGCGACTGCTACATATAACGTAGTAAGATTATTAAAGTTAAATAATCAGTGGAATTTTAATTAGTTTCCTTTCGTTTCATACGAAATTAGCTCCTACTTTTGTTATAGTTAAATGTGGTGTGTCTTATTTTATTTATTGTAGTTTAAAAAAAAATTAACGAATTGAATAAACCACTAAGTTAAAATATAAATAGGTTCTTTTTTTTTTTAAATCTGGGCCAAGTTAAGGGTTAATAATTTTTTAATTTTTGTTTTGTTTTAACTAATCCTTATTATATTATATTTTAAAAAAATATATATATATTTTTTATATTAAATATATTTTTAGTTAATTTTTCATTAATTTTTAACTTGCGAACTATTTTGTACTGGGACTTTTTATAATAAAACTTACTTTGAAATGAAGGTCTAAAGTAGGACGATTTAAAGAACCTCTCCCTTTATTTGTTAAGCCTCCGGAACTACCTTAAGGATGAATGAGGATGATTTGAATGAAGTGTAGTCTTGTACAATCTCAGGTCGAACACTCCTTGCCGACCTCCGTGGCCGAGTGGTAGCGTTTCGGCCCTTCATCCGGAGGTCTCGGGTTCGAATCCCGGTGAGGCATGGCATTTTTCACACACGCTGCAATTCATTCATCTTATCCTCTGAAGATATTCCTTAACGGTGATTCCGGAGGTTAAACAAAAAAAATTAAAATAAAAGGTCGACCACTCCTGAGAAGTGTGGTTAATTGAAACCCAACCACCAAAGAACACTGGTATCCACGATCTAGTATTCAAATCCATAGAAAATTAACTACCTTTACTAGGATTTGAACCTTACAACTATCGACTTCGAAATTTAAAGAACCTACAGTAAAGAATATTTACCCGCGTGGTTTATGGCTCACGTTTTAAATTGAGCTTTTCCGTTGAAAAGCAACACTCTTATTTTTGCTTGGTTAAAGGGCGTACAGTACATATGATACATACTCTTATATCATATATTATTATTAAAGTCTAAAACTTCGTAATGGAAGATGTTAAGCGTTTATGAAATATTTCTTTTGAAATACGAGTTATATTGGCCTTCTTTTTGTCACTCTAAAATTCTTTCATTCTTTCAGAATAGGCTTTCTTTCGTTCTTCAGACCATTTCGGACGGAGTTGTTTAGGCTTCGGTGATTCTGGTTTAATTTTCCATTTATCTATTTTATTTCTGTATGTGTTTCTGCCTATGATCTTGTCTAGTGTTATTCCTGCGCGTTATAAAGCTTTTCGCGTTTCTACGAGCCAGGGGATTGCAGTGATGTTAGGTAGGCGATTATTCTTTTAGTCAGTCGGTTTTCTGGTAACCTGCGAAGATGCCCGAAAAACTTCATTCACCTTTTTCTTATGTCAGTAGATGTTTGAGTATGTATCAACTATTTTGTTTGATTTTAATCTATATCCTTTTTCAGTTTGTTTCGGTTTTAATATTTTCTTTATAATTTTCCTTTTTATTTCTTCATTTCTTCTATTTCAGAGTATATATACCATTCGTTGTATTTATTTATTGGGTTGTACATAACTATAATAAAAAATGTTGTAGGTAAAGAAACGAAATTGTTATTTTCATATTTATTCAATTTTTATTAATTAATTCTGTTTCCAATGATCAGCAATTTTATATTTATGCTATTATGTTACATGTAATAGTTGCACAATTGCACGTTTGTTACAAATTATCGGATGCGTTCTTATTCAAGTATTGCAAGAAACTATATATAAATATAAAACCAGTGACACTTTTGCTTTTAGTTACGTAACTCTATCGATAGTAGCAATGTTACATAATTTTAAATAGTTGTTTATTAGTATAATTCGTGCAATTTTTAAAGACGTATTATATAATAGACTTGTTGAAAATTTAATAATCGTTTTTAATTTTTATGTAAGAATAAGTAGTAATTTATTTTATAACCAAAAAGTACAGGGATAAAATTTTGTTAATACGATGGCATCCCTGAGTTTTGGGATTATTGATGGGGCTAATTTATCTATAAATGAAGGAAGAAATAACTAATCAGTAGTTTACATTTTATGCCCCCATTGAGGAAAACACATAATAAATTGAGCTGATTTAATAAATTTTTTCCAAAGTTGTCGTTTGCACGAGTATATTAATTCTTTTTTTTATTTTATGTCGGAAGTAGATTTCAGTGATAACTTTATTTCTAATTGTCGTTCCTTTACCGTTTTTTCCCCGAAATAAAATTATTTTTTATACCAACTGAAAATAAGAATGTAGCGATGCACAAAATATGTAAGCTTTAGTAATGCACCAAATGGTGTACACCGTTTTTCTAAGGTTACTATTTAAATTCTTATTATGCTCAATAATTCATTTAGTATTTTTGTCGATTGAAATTCCTTAGTATTTTATTTTCTTTACACCAAGGTTTTAATCATATTGCGTTTCTTCTCTTCTCTGGCCAGCCTCTGTGGTTGAGTGATAGCGTCTCGGCCTTTCATCCGGAGGTCCCGGGTTTGAATCCCGGTCAGGCATGGCATTTTTCACACACGCTACAATTCATTCATCTTATCCTCTGAAGATATACCTTAACAGTGGTTCCGGAGGTAAAAAAAAAAAAAAATCGTGAATTTTCAAAATTGAATCCACCTTTTTTTAATAGATTAAGATATATCGTATTTTAAGTTTTTGGTAATATTCAGAGCTAAGTAATGGGTGTCGGCCTACAGTATATTGTTTTAACCTTTTCGGTAAGCCTGTTGTCCAATATCCATTTTTAAATACAACTGTTGTATTATCTGTTAATAAAAAAACGTCGTTTACCACCTTAAAATATCTACCGAAAAAATTTGGTATATAGATTACCACATAACTATATCGAATGTATATATATTTTTTTGCTTTATTTTATTTAGTATCTTAAACCGCAGAAATATCTAATCTATAAAATATTGCGTCATGAATTTAAAACTATATCGGAGCGAGCACGGTTCTCTTAGGAACGGAGAATTCACAAGCATCTGATTGCTTATAACATTTACAGTCCTTGCGCTTTTCTCCCTTTTATCCAAAAATATTTAATTGGATTTTATTGACATTGATGCTATTTAAATCGTTCACAATCTGTCAAGGGGGTAGGCAGATACGGACCTAGGGTACTGTCCTTGAAATTTTAATCCATGGATAAAATCTTATCATATATAATTTTATACCGTTTAGGGAGCTAAGGTAGCTTCTGATTGTGATCCGCCTTACTAAATCTCCTAGAAATGGAAGGGGGCAAATAACCTTTTTTTTGTCTATGGAATCATTCTTGTACAACATTAATCAGATGATACCGATACATTTTCTGTTATATATTTGGGATATTTCTTTCAATGATAGGGAGATTAATCCTAATTTATTTTGGCTTCTATCGTCAGTTATCGTTTTGCTTGATATCTTCAGACTGGATTAACCGATTTTTTATAAAAAAAAAATTTGTGATATCTGAATATGAGTCATGTTGGTCGTTTCATTTCGGTTATAATCATTCAAGAGGATTGGGATTACGGTCACCACATGGGTCCCGTATCTCAAACGTTTTTCTTTGTGAATAGAATAACTTCTTTTTTTTTTTTACAAAACTTTTACTTGTACACGTTTATCTTCCACTTAATTTTCCCTCTAAACAGTAGCCTGTACCGGGAGAATTTCTTGGACGCACAAATTTGCATAAATTTCCTGATTATTTAGCTGTATATATCTTAGAATCTTAGAAACGATCAAATCTGCAGTTAAGAAATATTACGATAACTGATAGGATAGGAGGATAGATTTCATTAATTTTTTTTTTTTTTTTAATTTAGATACGGGTTGTGTTAAATACCAACGTATTTCAATTTTACTGTATTTCGATAAATCCGTCGGTGTACTGCAATAAACCTATAACGGGTACTGTAAATTATTGTATTACTAAACTAAATTTATCTAGCTGCTTATTAATCTGCGGCTACGCCTTGTAGTAATTTTTATTGTTTAAGAAGTTCAAGTCTATTCTTGTTTTAATAGTTCTAGAAGGCTGCGAAGTTATTTTTTTTGTTAGTTTCTTCTATTAGTTTATCCTTGACAGACGTTATTATTTTAAGCAACGGCAAATTTAAAAGTTTTTGGGTTTATGCGGTGGTTTTTCTCGCGTAGGTAATAACTTTACGTTTGAAATCATCCATGCTTTTATTTTATTGATATAAATAAAATATAGTTATTAATTCATTATAAAAAAATCTGATGTGAACGTTACATGACTTCCTTTTACGCCAATTAAATTACATATATATATTTTTTGCTACACTTCATTTAAACTTATTTCATTTGAAAGTGAGAGGATGATAAATGTAAAGAGGAAGAAACCGTTTAAAACAAAGAAAGAATAAAAAACATTAAGAGAAGATGATAAATTCAGAGAGAAAATTTGAAAACTAGAGAACGTGTGCACGAAATGATCAACTCCGACTTAAGGAGAATACTGTCCGACAATATCAGAGAAGTAATGAACTAAAAGATGTGAATTTTTTGGCAATATATTATAAATCCGGCATGCATGCCTCTCAATATATATGTTGTTCTTGTGTCTTATTCAGTCACTCTGTAGCTAACTTTAATGTAGATAAAATTAAACGAAAATTTCTCGGTAATTAAATAAAATTAAACAAGTCCCAGAATAATTAAATAAAATGAAACGGAAATTAAAATAGAATATCCAAAAATAATACGACTATAAATCTTAATTTTCAATTAATATGAAATAATCAGACGTTTCACCAAATCTATTTCATATAAAGATATGTAATAATGCTTATGAAATTACATACACACATTTTGAAAAGTTCATAAAATTTTATTCCACTAGTAACTTTAATTTTTTTCACATTTTTTTCTTTATTGTTATTATTGAAATATTGTAAAATTTTGTTTACAATTACGGATTAATAATTATTATTAATAAATCAATATAATTAAATAAAAAGTTAAAAATAAAAAGGAGATGAAGTGCGATGCGATTCGATGTGCCTTCGCTTTTGTAAGATCCAAATATTTCATTAATTAAAATTTTATTTGGCTATAACTCTGGAATCAATGAAAATAAGTACCCCTTATGATATATGAAAAGCTTATGTTTAAAAGCTCTCAATGAGAGCTTATTATTGCATTTAAGAAAAAGTACGAAATCCAATTTTTTTTTTTTTTTTTTTTTTTTTTTTTGTAATTTTGGGCTTTTTTTGACACTTGGTTCAGCCGATTGCAATCAAAAAGGGAGAGCACAACAAGATGTTACAACAGTCCTAAATCTAAAATTTCAACATCCTACGGCTATTCTTTTTGAGTTATGCGAGAGAGTCTGTACGCACGGAGGTAACGCTGAAACTAGTTAAAATGGATTCAGGGGATTTCAAAATGGATATTTTCGTTGAAATTTGAAAACCGAAATTTTTCGCCATTATAATATTTACAAGGAATTAAAAATAAAATGAAAAAAAAAAACTCCTCAATCGATTGTTTGTTTTTGTTTTTATATTTAATAAAATATTCGTCATTTATTATAATATTTATTATTATTACCATAATTAATAGGAATATTAATATTATCGAATGAACTATCGCACCGGTTCATTCGGTGTCATTGATCCGTATTGTTTACGTTAGCATAACTTATATAAATGTTTGACCCGTTTTTTCCTTGTTAAAATTTTAACAGTTTTCATTATGAATAATAAATTAATAGTTGAAAAAAAATCAATAACTGTATTTTTACAAGCTAATAACTCGCTTCAAAACGGCAATAAAAAAAAATCTTGTATCTTGTTAAATATCTGTTTTCCAATTATACTTTTCTTTGAAGTAGATTAAACAATTTGTCTCTAAATAAAAAATGACGAGACGTCGCATGAGACGGACGACACACGTTTTTGTGTTTTGTAAAATTGCCTGTTATAGTATGTTAGAAATAGTTATCCGTTGTTAGAAATTTCTGAAAATATGCAAAGTCGTGTTTATTCGATTAAATAGAGGAGGTAAATAGAGAAAAAAAGTTGGGATTAAAATTTTACCGAACTTATTATTCCATTTATAACGTTAAACAATGCTTTTTGATTCCATATTATTGTACATTACAGTAATTTTTCCTTTCCTTTCGACCCGTATAAGTTTTTGAAGGCCGGTATCCGGAAGAATACTGTAAAAATTTGGCTTATTACGTTTCTATAACATTTAAGTGATTGTGACGTAATTCATATCTAATTCGGAAATGAAAACTACCGGGTTGGTCTGGTGGTTAACGCGACATCGCAAATCAGCTGATTTCGAAGTCGAGAGTTCTAAGGTTTAAGTCCTAGTAAAGATAAAAATTTTTATACGGATTTGCATACTAGATCTTGGATACCGGTGTTCTTTGGTAGTTGGGTTTCAATTAATCACACTTAATCGACCAATTAATTAATCGACCACTCAGTTGTGGTCGACCTGAGATTGTACAAGACTACACTTCATTCACTTTCATACACATCATCCTCTGAAGTAGTTCCGGAGGCTGAAGTAGCTCCTGAAGTCATCCTTACGGTAGTTCCGGAGGCTAAACAGATAAAGAGAGAGTTCGGAAACGAAACGAACGGATAGCTTTACCAGAAATTTATTTTTTATGTTAGCTACACTTTTATGAGACATATGTAATAAATATGTTCAGCAGGTCTAGATTCATTTTGCAAAAGTTATTGTAGATGAATTCCTCTCTTGAGAGGACGTCCTTCTGCTGGATCCGTACCGGTCGTTGACGTGGATTGGTATGTATTATATACGGGGTATATTTATTTAATGCAGCGAGTGAAATAGATTTAACTTTTATTTGAGGTCGTTTCCTCGATTACTTTCATTATAATAGTGGTGGTGTTTAAATTAATACATATTATCCGATACTTATACAGTATTGTTAAGTGAAAGCCGTACCCTGATAGATTTGTACATAACCTTGGTCGACGTCGCAATTTTTTTAATATTCTATTTATTATAGAACTGGTTCTATCCGCTTCGTTTGTGTTAAAGTATATCTCAGATTATTTTATAAATTATTTTAATGTAATATTTACATAAATGTGCTTATGAATTTCTATAAAATTTAATTGATTCGTATTATTTCATTCCATCTTTCCAAGCGAAGATGATTTTTACATAGACTTTTTATTATTTATTAATATACTTTCGGATTTTTTATTAGTGAAAACCATTTTTTTTACTCGTTTAATAATTGATTTACAAACTTACGAGACATTTTTGTCAATTTTAATATTAGAAATTTAAATCAAGTAAATGTAAATAATTTTGAATATCATTTGTATATATATATTTTTTTCTAATTAAAAATGTAGAAATTTCTTCAATGAACTGCAGGAAATACAAGGTGTAATGGCTAAAATTAAAGTTTTTACAATGAAAATAAAGTTGGGTCGTTAAAGAGATAGACATTTTTATATTAACCTCTTTAGATCGATTAATGGGAGGAACAGTAGAATGTAAAATATTGTAAGACTGAAGTAAGTTAATAATATGTAATAAGTTTTAACAGATAACAAACGATTTTTGGATATTATTATTTATTTGGGTGTACGTGTTGAGAGCAATATAGTCTAGGAAATTAAAGGCAAACTGAGAAATTAATTATTAAAAGCAATTCGATAGATGGATTTAAACGACTGATAAAACTGATCTGATTTCAGTAAGTCGAAATTTGTACAATTGAGAATTTATCCTTTTTTTTATAATTTAATTCTTTTTTGATCCTTTAAACTTTTTAATTTATAATCTTTTAAGTACAAGGAAATATTGTAATCGCAAAAAAAAATTCTGTTTTCAGATTTCAACGGAAATACCCATTTTGACCACCCTTGAATCCATTTAAATTAGTTTCGGCGTGACGTCTGTACGTACTACGTATCTCAAAAACGATTAGTCGTAGGATGTTGAAATTATGGATTTAGGACTGTTGTAACATCTAGTTATGCATCTCCCTTTTTGATTGCAATGGAGTAAACCAAAATTGTCCAAAAAAGACCAAAATTAAAAAAAATTATGATTTTTTGGACATTTTCTTAAATGCAGCATTAAGCTCTCATTAAGCGCTTTTCAACGATGTCATAAATGGTACTTATTTTCATTGGTTTTTGAATTACAGCCAAATGAAATTTTAATTAATTTAATATTTGTATATTATAAGGGGATCGGTTCGAATCAAACTTCATTTCTTCTTCTTTTGTTTTAAAATATATTGTTTTATTAATATTTTTAATAAACCCGTGATTGTAAGAAACTTTTAAAATAAATAATTAAAAAAAAAAAAAAAAAAAAAATGAAACAAAATCATCAGACGTTATTAGTGGAATAAAATTTTATGTAAAAATGTGTTTATGTAATAGATTTGGTGAAACGTCTGATTATTTCATATTAATTGAAAATTATAATTTATAATCGTATTATTTTTAGGTTTTCTAGTTTAATTTCTGTTAAATTATCTGCATTAAAGTTAACTACAGAGCGACTGAAAAATATACCCTCACAAAAATAACACATACATTGAGGTATATATGTCCGATCCTTAATAAATTGGAAAAAATTCTTATCTTTTAGTTCATTACTCTGAAATTATTGTCGGACAATATTCTCTCTAAGTCTGAGTTGATAATCTTTTCGTTTATTTGTTTTTTGTTGCCAATCGCTCTTCGTATGATATAATTCTTCTGATCTTAATTTGGGTACACGTTCTGTAGTTTTTAAATGTTCTCTCTCTTTATATTGATGAATTTATAGAAGATGAGGATCCTCTCTTAATTTTTTTTCTTTCCTTGGTCTTAATATTTTGTTCCACTTTATATTTATCTTCTCTTCATTTTGTTGTATGCTTTCTTTGGTTTTAACATTTTTGTACTCGTATTTATCATCTTCTCACTTTCAAATGAAATAAGTTTAAATGAATTGCAGCAAAAAATGTGTGTATGTAATTTAATAGGCGTACAAGGAAGTCATATGGTGTCCTCATCAGATTTTTTTTATAATAGGAAGGCCTTCTTTTTCTTTATCTGTTTAGCCTCCGGAACTACCGTAAGGTATTACTTCAGAGGATGAATGAGGATGATATGTATGAA
>JAAAKQ030162546.1:0-12683 GCA_010016005.3 Zanna intricata | reverse complement strand
TTGGGTTTCAATTAACCACACTTCTCAGGAGTGGTCGACCTGAGATTGTACAAGACTACACTTCATTCACTTCATACACATCATCCTCTGAAGTAATACCTTATGGTAGTTCCGGAGGCTAAACAGATAAATAGAGAGGTATATGAAATATGCTAATAGTTAGTCAAATTTTAAGTCATGCACTTAAAAAGTGCCTCAAGTTAAGCAATAAATGAATAAAGTTATAAGAGGATTACAAAGGTGAATTATTTTATCGTGTTTTTTTTTTTTAGCATTTTTTTTTCTTGGTTGAATTCAAATTTAAAATGATTCTGGGAAATCTGTGTATTAACTGATGTTATTTTCTCTTTAATTAATTTATCTTATTGTCAATTATTTTAAATTAAAGTGGGTGATCTAAAAACCTCAATAACCTAAAAACAGGTCTGCAAAATAGTGTATCAGCTCCTGTTATTTAATTATAGCTGGATTGTTAGAAAAGCATGTATGCTTTTTCCTGTGGAGAATGACTCGCTTTGTTTAGTCGAGAACATAATCTAATATTTTTGTTTACTAAAAATTCAGTTTATGCTGTATCTATTTTTTTTTTTTTTTATTATGCTTACTTTTAAAATTCTACAAAAAGAAAATAGCAAATCCGACTATCAGATCACAGAATGAATATCTGTGAGCAATCTGAAAATAAGTTACAGCTCTAGCCATCACGGTTCAAAAGATATATTCTTCCTAGCAATACCCTACATGAAAAAACAAAATTTGCAGAAAATGTTTGAAAATTGTGTTAAAACTCCCCTGCTTCTATTCAAGTTGATTTTTTTTTCTTCTTCGATAATTGCATGATGCTTCATCCTATTTCTTCAGTCAGGTTCAACATTTTTATTAATAGTATAAATTTTCAAACTATTAGGTGTACTTCCATCTAAAGTGTATTTCCCTTCTTTTTACAAGTTGCAACAAGTTTGCACAATACTGTACCAAGTCTCTTAGATATATAATTGACACATTCTTCCTTCACCATCAGATGATTCCCACACAGTTTTAATTCCTGTAATTGTAGGGACACCTTTGATTCACAATCGCCCAACATTGAGGTATATCTAAATTTATAATTAATAGAGCTTTTCCAAATAATTTCTGTAGCTTTGGTTGGTTTCCTCTGATGGGGAAGATCCATCATAATTTAAAAAGCAGTTTATTGAATGGTAATTATACCATTTTTTTAATTGTGCTGAGTATTCGCTTCATTTTTTTTTAATGCACAGCTCTGACAAAATTTTGATAAAATGGTCTAATCTATTACTAACCCTGTATCTATATGGATTACAGTCCCTGCACCATAATTTAAAGTGAAACACCTCTTATGCCAGGTCCATCAAAACTTATTGCTAAATTCAACACTATCATTTGTTACCGATGGATCATAACTTTATAAAAGAGTTCCCCGACTCTTTTCCTAGCTTTGTGAACATTTTCAGTGTGTACATGAAACGATTGTTTACTAATCAGAAAGATGTTCATGACCATAGAAAATGCACTATATACCTTGCTCATACACAAAAACTTTTGCCATTTGCACATCTACACCATAAGATTTACACCCTGGTAATTTTCGAGTAGTAATCTCATTTGTTTAGGTCTTCTTACAATATCTAAGACAACATCCTTTATCATTAGCACTGACCGCATTGTTAATCACTATATGTTATTTTTAAGCAGTTCTGCTACTTATAGGGTAATACTGTAACAACAATTCCCTGTCAAAATTGTGTTCATCATCCTTTATTTTCTACAGTTTCCAAGTAATAGGCATTTGAAAAATAGACTCTTTCTTTTGTTTTTTGCATCAAACTGCTTCATAACATCTGTTTTTTTTTTTTTTTCTGTAACTTGGATACAATGTACGAGTAAAAAATTACACCTATTTATTCAGAAATAGGGATTAATGCTGGGCAAAAAAAATTTCACTAAAAAGTTTTTTTTTTAAACCTTTTGAAGGTAGACTCCCCCACCCCTTAATTCCAGTTGTGACAAAAACAAATATTTAGCCTGTTTGTAGGTTTATTTTGCGGCTCAAGTCTGGGGCTATAAAATGCATGATACTTCAGAAAAAGTGCTATGGTTTTTCATTAACAGATTATTTGGTCTACCTAATACATCTCTGAATATAGCTTATATCTTTTAATTAAATTACAGCCTATATATTTTTGTGTACATTAAAACTACACTTTAAGTTTATCAAAAGATGTATTCACTTACCATCGAAGAGACATCTAAAAATATTACTTACAGAATCATTTAGTAGAAACATTTATTCGCATAATGAGTGGGAAATCTTGTGCAAAAGTTATGAAGTTCCTGTTATGTTTTGTATGACTGTGGACGATATTTTGAATGGAAATAAAAGTAACATTGAATACAGGTATTTGAAAGCGTTATCCGGCCATCAAAGATTTAAGCTATCCAAGGACCTGAGCTTCAATAAAGATTACATATTTAGTGATCAAAAATCAACTTTTAACTCTTTTTTCAAAGCGAGATCCGAATAGATATTTGTTCATCAGAAATTCTAAATTGTGTAATATGTGTTCGTTATGTAATATGGGAGAAGAGGAGGGAAGATGTCCTCCATTTTATTACAGCATATCCAATATTAAAAGAATCTAGATTGAATCAAGTATTTCCAAGTTTTGTGAATTAAACTATTTAAATGGTAATAACTGGCTATTTGTGAATAAATTTTATAATGATGTTTGGGCCTTATTGTTTTGATAGGATTTAGGAATTTAATTTCCAATATTTCTTTTCCTTTTTACAGTTTTTCTTCTTAAATTCCATTGTAACTGATTTATATATATACCTTTATTGTCTACATCAATTATAAGGACTTTCTTTAGCTTCACAATTAAAATCTAAGATTCTTTAGAAGTACGTAACATCCAATTGCTGTTGTTGCACAGGCTAAATTCAGATTATGCTTTTATATATGTATATATATTTTTATTATAATATTCATGTAGTGATATTTTATATTAATCCCTCAGATCATGAGTATTGTCTTATTTTAAGTGTAATGTTATTCTTTTTTACTGTAACATATTTTTCTTGCGAAATCAATAAAGATATTATTATTATTATTAAAGGTGAATAAAGCTTTACAGGTGAATACTAATCATAATTTATTTAACAAAATAATGGAAGAGAGGTAAACAAAAAGTAGTGTGTCTGGGCTTTTCTCTCTTGTTTTATGTTTAGCCTCTGGAACCACCATAAGATATTACTTCAAAGGATGAATGAGGATGATATGAATGAATGTAAATGAAGTGTAGTTTTGCACAGTCTCAGGTTGACCATTCCTGAGCTGTGTGGTTAACTGAAACCCGACCATTCCCAGCCTTCACAAGGACTTGAACCTTTGAACTCTTTGACTTTGAAATCAATTGATACGCAATGACATGTTAACCATTAGACCAACCCGGTGGTTTAGAGTGTCTGGGCTAAAGGTGTCCAAAAGTAATTTTCTATATTTAAAAAAACCAGTTTTAATCTCGTAAATATAGGCTCAATCGACAGGAAATATCTCGAAGATTGGTTTCAAGTCAGCAGAATAGGCATATGCAGGCAAGCCAATTGCTGTCAGTAGTAATCAGTTGGAATATGGACTTCACAAAAAGTTCAGTACATGCTGAATATATTGATCCTCCGCACATTGATCACCTACATTCAAGTCTATTCGCTGGTGAGATACAGCTTTGAGAGAAAACAAAAACTTGGTTTCATGAAGAATTTCAACTGGAAATCATCTAAATGTTTTAGTTAGTGACCAGACTGTGGATTGTTTACGTGATGCATTCATTGGCAGTCTTACAAACCATAAAGTTCCCGTTGTACTGTTCATCACCTTACTCATAAGCAGCTCAATTTGCGAGCGTACAAGTTACAACTCCATCACATTAAAATGATCGCCGCCTACAATACCAATTTGCTGCACAGCATTGAAAACAATCCTAATTATCTTGATAAGTTATTCAGTCATGAGGCAAGCTTTCATATGTACGGGTAAGTTAGCAATTGTCAAATTTCATTCGAGTGGAAACCCCCATACAGTAATCAAATGAAAAGAAGATACAAATAGCCAATGTCTGGTTAGGATTGCACAGAAATGCCATCAATCAGTTTTTTCATGGAGCCCACTGTGAAAGGACACATCTATCTCGATGTACTTGAGAACTTTGCTGTTCCTCAGATCCCTGCAGGCTCAGTTTCCAACAAGATGGCGCTTGGCACGCTTTCATCAAGATGTTGTGTGCCATATTCTTGAAAACACTTTCCCTGGCTGTTGGATCATACTAGAAGTTCCAACTACATGGTCTCCTAGAACTCCAGATATCATTCCTTTGGATTATTTTGCTTGGAAAAATAAAAGTTGCATGTTCTAAAGAAAATTTTTAGATTGTGATGATTTAAAATAGCATTTTTGAAGTTGTTGGTATAATAACATTGAAGAAATTCCTAAACACCTGGCAAGAATTACATTACAGTATTGACATCTGCCAATCTACAAAAGGGCACACATTGAACCAGACTAACCTACACATTAAAACTTGGTAAGCGACTGTTTAATAAAAAGAACAACTGTGTTTATTAACTGGTTTTCTTATTATAAGCTGTTCCTATTGAATAACTTTAGCCTGGACACTCCTATAGGTATAGATATAGGTATAGGTATGTGCATGCGTACTGATCATCATTTTAAATTATACAAATGAGCAGTATTCTAACATTCCCTCAAATTTTAAATTCCATAAAATCAATTTTATTTTGATTTTAAAAAATGTTACAATATGTTAAGTTTTTCTGAAAATTTCAGAAATTTTACACTACATAAAGATTTAGTAAAAATATCAGCTCTATTTATCATCAGTTTCAATAAATGTTAAACTATTAACCAATAAGATCCTTGATAAAATGAAATTTAATATCTATATAACTTACCTGCTACGTTTACTGTTCTCATAACTTTTCACATATTTATGGCACCTTTATTGTTTACATCAATTACAGGAACTTTCTTTAGATTCACACTTTAAATCCAATAAAATTCTTTATAAGTACACAACATAAATTGCTGTTGTTGCACAGGATAAATTCAGATTGTGCTGTTGGACCTTAAGAATCATGAATATTTGAAGAGATAGGATTACCACAATGACATTCACTCTTGCTTTTTCTATACAGATTTTTGTTAACTGCTTTCCATAACGGTTTAGTTGGCTTATCCAAATATCTACTCAAAACATCTGTGTGTATATTATATATATATTGTATATAGCATACACTATATCTATAAGGTTCAAATCCTAGTAAAAATAAAAATTTTTATACGGATTTGGATACTAGATTGTGGATACCGGTGTCCTTTGGTGGTTTGGTTTCAATTGACCAAACTTATCAGGAGTGGTCGACCTGAAATTGTACAAGACTACATTTCATTCACATCATCCTCATTCATCCTCTGAAGTAATACCTTACGGTAGTTCCAGAGGCTAAAAACAGATAAAAAAAAAACACTATATCTGGTCTGCTTACATTTTATACGTATGTATACATGAATGAAGCTACCAATTACCTTGGTAATTGGCCTTGGGAGCTGCCTCTCCCTCCAGAATGGCCTTGGTACTGCAATGGGTAATTGTTGAATTCACTTTAAATATTCAAGGGACAATCTCTTTTATAATGCCCTTTGCTTCCATATTGCTTCTCTATGTATTCTCATTCTGTATTCTTTAAAATTAAAAAAAAAGACAAAACAATTACTACATCTGTGCTGCAGAATTTTCTTTGGCCTTTAATTCTACAGCCAGCAACCTTTTTTATATCTCCATATGTCTACAATGTATTGTCTTTGTCCATTGTATTTTTGATACACATAATGTCATGAAACACTCAGGCATTATAGAAAAAGGTAAAAGTTTTGTTGGTGTCATGCATTATAGGGGTCTACCCAAAGCCTCAGGCTCTGTAATTAGTTTTTGATATGATCTTCGATTTATCTTCAATGAATTCAATTTGCTCTCTCTTTTAATTTTTGGCATCTTGTATGCTTTATTTCTAATACTTCATCTACACCTTCCTTTTTAATAGCAAGACCTATTTCAAATTTCCAGCTTGTGTTATGAGCTTGGTTAATAGTATACATAAGTTGGTCATTTTGGTTTTATATATATCACTACCTCATTTTACTTTTCAAGAAGATACCCGCAGCTGATTTGTAGTTATTTCTGTAGTTAAGTCACTTGTTTGATGGCGCCACTGAAAGGAAAAAATAAATAGTACATATTTCTTATTTTTAAATACATTTTCTGAACTGTAATATCAAAATAATTCAATGATATTGTAATAATAAAATAGCAAAATACAGTAGTTTACATATATCATTTACTTCCTAACATTTATTTCTGCATTAAATGCAAGTTTCAATTTAGGCGATTTCATTATTTGCAGAAATTTTCCAGAACATAACACCCGCATAGATTAAAGGTGCACTGTATAATAAATTTATATAAATAACTAAACATTTAATTTATACAATAAATAAATCTAAAAGTATAAATATAATCTAACCAAACTTAATCTACACTTGCTTTGCTCGTTAGTCAAGGTTTATGACTAAGTTAAGTTTGGTTAGATTATATTTATAATTACATTTATTATATAAAGTTAGATTATAATTTATTTCTTTTCTCCTTTCAGTGGTGCCATCTAACAACTAAGATTAACTACAGCGACCACCTACAGATTAGCTGCAGGCATCTTCTTGAAAACTACCTTACTTAAAACTGCTTATAATCCTGGTTTTTATGATTTATAGAAAAATAACAGAATGGTGCTCTGGGTTCATTCAAACCTCAATCATTCAATCCTCAAGTAACTTAATTATGTACGAGTTTTATAAAGGCAAATAAAATTGAACATGTGCATATTCAATCATAATTTATTTAAAAATAAAAAGAAAAGGAGATAAAAAAATATGTAATAGGTACCTGCATGCATACTGATCATTTTTAATTGTATAAATATACAATATTCTGACAATAAGGACCTAGTACCATGGATGCATATCAGATGTCAAGAAGACAATCCCCCGCCCAAGTGAAAGATGTATAATGACAGACAGTGCCAGAGTATATCAACCAGTAAGTAAAATGTTTCTTAGTATGGTTCCTGCATTATACTTAAGCCTAAAATGAAAGCTTTATTTGTTTATTGTGAGAAGGAAAACTCCCAAAATATTTTTTTCTATGAAAATATATTTTTTAGCTATGAATCACTCCATACAACTGTAGAAAATACTACTAAGTACTTCCAAAGAATAGTCTTGCATTTAGATCAATTACTTGTAGCTTCTTGTTAATAAATAATATATGAAATGAAAACAGCCTAACATAATAAACATTTGAAAATAGCTTTCTGGCAATAAAGTAACCGACGACAATGCAAAACTGAAAGTAGATTGAATAAGAAATCGAAAAACAAAAACGGGTTCACACAATCTTACCTTCGGATCATCCATAATTTTAATATAATTTAAAGAGTGCACCGTCCGTTTCGTCATGAAATATTCATCGAATATATCAACCAGATCTTAATCCCGGCTGTTCGATAAAAAAAAGACCCGCTTGGGTTAAAATTATAATAAAAGTTACAATCCAGTATGGTTTCCACCACAAATCACATGATAGATTTGCTTTTATTCACGTGCGATTTTTAGTTTTTTTTTTTAGCGTACCAACAATTCATTTAACGTTCAACGCCCACTTCAGCTGATTTTACTGCCAACTACTAGATTAAAGTATTTTTGAGCGTCTAAAACAAACCAGTCCAAAATTATTTTAAAGAATTATACAATGATCTTTTTATGTATGATTTTCAATTTAACAAATGAGAGAATAGATTAAAATTAATAGAATATTGATTCAAACAACTCCGAGATTTGTTTTTTTTTAGATTCTTTGACAAATATAGTCAAATAAGGCTGAACTTAAAAAAAAAAAAATAGTTAAGAAATTACTTATTATTTTTTAAAAAATCACAATTTATGGTGAACTGCTTCTAGATATTATTTCTTGAATTACTGTGAATTAATATTTGACTAAATTAATATTTCTGCCGTAAAGACAGTGCAGTTCGACATTTGCTATCTCGCTGGTTAACGCGTCATATTGGTCAACACGGTGGATAAACAGATAAAAGAAAATTTGGTTAAAACATTTCGTTTTACTCTGTTAATGAGTAATATGTAATGATTTTGTTTTACTCAGTGTTGATTTATAATATTCATTGTGTATAATTAATTCGTTTTATTTAAACGATTATTATTTTTGTAATAAGATTGATACTGTTAAAGCAAATTTAGCTGAATTAACATAACCTTAACTACTTTGAGGAATATTTTTACCAGAATTAAAAAAAAAATTCTTAAATTTCGAATTTGGATATCCATTGCAATAAACAGTATATTTAATTAGACAACTGCAACTGTTTCTTTTATAGTCATTGCAACATCTTTATATGAAATGTGAAAATTGTAATCGTGAAGTTTTATGTCCTTTGAAATCGTTTTTGGTCTTCTAAGGTAAGCTTTAAGACAAAATTTCAGCTTGTACAAGCTGTAATTTGTTATATTAATATTCAGAAATACGTGTGACAGACTTCACCATGATATACACATACTATATTTTATTACAAAATACTAGCTGCAAAAATTTTAAATATTTTAAAGTATTTGTTAGGGAAAATTAATTTTATTCAAAGCTCGTACAAATATGTAAAGGAAAGGAAAATTTAAAAACGTTGTTAAATTTTGGTTAATATTCAGTATTTGGGATCACTGTTTCAAATACTGTATTTTTTGTATTGTGTTTTAATAAGCCTTTAGAGGCTGTTATGTTATTAATAATATTGTTTGTAATTTAAAATGTAGTTACCGTTTAAGTAAAAATAATGTTAGTTAAATTGATGCTAGAAGTGTAAATAAAATATTGATTTTACTTTTAGGTAATGTTGTTCACTTCACATATGTATTAACTTTACCAAAAGTTTATAAATATTTCTTTACTTATATAATCATTTATACTTGCCAGGTTGTTTAGTGTTTAATTTAAAGAATCTAGATCAGGTGATTTTAGCTTTAATACTTCAGAATGGATGAATTTTTTCACCCATCATATATATCTAATTTTCCTTGTTGAAGTTTACATGTAGGATAACTGAAATTGTAACCTTAAAAAGTTTCATTATACCGAAGTAGACATTACATTGCTGATTACATGAATAGAGTAAAAAAGCATGCTGATAGCGTGAATAGAGTAAAATGGAAGTGATGCTGATTGCATTAATGATTATGTTAGAATTTTTTTTTTTGCCCAGAAAAGAAATTTCTGGGTGTTTATTGGATGATGAGTTC
Source organism: Zanna intricata (assembly GCA_010016005.3). Classification (NCBI taxonomy): domain Eukaryota; kingdom Metazoa; phylum Arthropoda; class Insecta; order Hemiptera; family Fulgoridae; genus Zanna; species Zanna intricata. The sequence goes on along the minus strand of JAAAKQ030162546.1, from coordinate 3,220 downwards.
CCTCTAATATATTAAGTGCTATTCTGGTCTTTGGGAGTAGGGAAGAATCTTAGATTAGCTGCAGTACAATAATTGTCTGCTCACTTATGTTTACAGTTGCCAGAGCATGGAACCACGTTGCTCTACGATGCGGCTCTGATCCCTGGTATTGTGAATGCAATATTTACTAATGCAGACATCACCTCATGAAACAAATTGTACATTCTTAAAATAACATTAATTTTATCTAGTTCGAGTCTAGCATCTGTGGCAACTAATGTATTTTTCCCAACCTTTTTTTTTTTTTTTTTTTTTACCTCCGGAACCACAATTAAGTATAACTAAAGAGGGATGAGATGAATGAATTGTAGCGTGTGTGAAAAATGCCATGCCTGACGGGTTTCAAACCTGGGACCTCCAGGTGAAAGACTGAGACGCTACCACTTGGCCATGGAGGCCGGCCATTTTTTTTTTTTTTTTTTTCCCCCAACTATTTTTTCCAACCTAGGGGTACTGAAACTACACTCTGCTTTTATACTCTTATAATTATTGTTTCTGATATTATTTGATTTTTGTAATCAAACTCCAATAAAGTTTACTAAAATGACCCTACCTGGTATTTTTTTTTTTTTTATACCAGAAATAAAAAAAAATTGCCATCAATAAAAATGAAATGCACGATAACATAATTAAAACATTCGAGACAATAACCAGTTTTCCATCGCAATCTTGACATCCATCGCTTGTTACTACTGGCTTCTTTACTAGCCAATGTTTCCCTTAGATTTTGATAGCATTCAAGTCTCGTTTTTCTCTTTTGCTCTGAACCTTCCAAAATCAAAACATTCAAATGATTGGCGAATTTGTTTGCCAACTACTTTTTCACTGTTGGTATTTTCAGGTTTTTGTTCTAAAACGTTTGCTAAGATGCTCCTGAATTGCGTTGTAGTTATTTTCTTGTTATTCCCTGGAATAGTTTTATAAACAATCCACATACTCGTATTAATCACTGAAGTACCAAATAGTAATTCAGAGGCCACTTTGTGGTACCATTTCATAAGATGCTCCTGAATTGCGTTGTAGTTATTTTCTTGTTATTACCTGGAATAGTTTTATAAACAATCCACATACTCGTATTAATCACTGAAGTACCAAATAGTAATTCAGTGGCCACTTTGTGGTACCATTTCACATTCTCTCATAAAACAGAATGATATGATGACATTTGATTGCTCATATCAATCTCCTTTTTTAGCCTTGAATAGTGTATCACACAACTTGGTTTTTTAACAAGTTCACCTTTTGTATTTTGTTTTACCCATCTCAACTTGATTAGTATCATGAGAATACCTTGAAGTTAATATTAAAACCGATATCATATCGTGCCATTTAATAACGTCAATTTTTTTTCTACACCTACAATTTCCCCATATTTTTACTTTGTTATTTGTTTCAGAACTCCTTATTTGTTACAGTGCAAAGTTCCACAGTATGCAGTTTTTTCATACAATTTTTTTTCAAGTGGGATACTTGAATATAAATTATCTGCATATACTGTTCTTCCCTCTGCATACTCAGTGGCGTTAAATAATTTAAGTACCATTCTTTCTGTGTGGCTGTCCTGCAGATCCATCATCATCTTCTTACATAACGATTAATTCATATACGTACCCCATTTGTCAAGCACAATTTGTATATTTTTATATCGTACTTGTGGGACTTATTGGGGATATACTGCCTAAAATTTAATCTCCCACGAAATGGAGATTCTTTTATTAGAAGATAAAAAAGTTTTGCATTCCAAAACTAATTGACAAACAAATATCTACAGATTGTGTAAATAAAAAATTCAATCCCGGGAGAGGGGACCCACTGAAGTATGGTTTATAGCTATAGTGTCGCTCATGTCCTCGGAAACTGGAATGTAAAAATTATGGAAAATCGTGCAGCACTGGTCTTATACTCCGCTGCACTGTACAAGAAACATGTTCTTACTCCTGGTGACTGGAATAGCACACAACAATCTTCTGATAATTTTACCTGCATTTAACATGTTAATGATCAAATCAATTTTGTTTATAATAAAATCAAACCGTTGTTACTGTTGTTTGTTTTGAAGAGGCCTTAATAAAATGCTAAGCTTCTCATTATTATTATTAAATATTTACGCCTTATCTGAATTCTGTTCTGAAGTATATCCCTCTTGGGCTTCCCACAAAAAGAAAGAATGAATCTTACAAAGTACTTACTAAGTTCACAAAAAAAAATTAGAAATGCTGGTAAAAGTTCCTTCAGTTATTAGATTTAGTAGTTATTTGTTTTGCCTGCTCTGGTGAAAAAATGTAAATAGAATTTGCTATCCAATGCCTAAATTCAAAAGATATTCTGTAGTTAATATTGTCATTGAATTACAGGCAACATTTCACTGTATTTTCAACTTGCGATATAAGTAAAATGTTCTTTAGTTCTTTTAAAAATTATCAATGACTTCCACAGAAACGACTGAAAGACTTAAAAATTTATCTCCCTGTTAATTATAATGATTTGTTTAATCTTGCAGTTTTTTTAACAAAAAAAAATTGCAAATAGTAATTTAGTTTCTTAATTTCTCCTCAGTGATAATTAAAAATAGATTGTAAAATGTTTGATAATTATTTGTATGGCTGCTAGCTATTTAATTTTTTTTTTTTTTTTTTTTTTAAACTAGAATGAAAGAATTTATGCAGCTTATCTGTTTGTATATTTTATATACAGTTTCCAGCCAAAGTTTTTTCTGATTTAGATACCTATGCTTCCAAAAAAAAATAACATTCTACGAGTCGGAGCATGGAATGTTAGAAGTCTTAAACAGGTTGGTAGGTTTAAAAAGGGAAATGGATAGGTTAAATGTAGATGTTATAGGAATTAACGAGGTTAATTCTCAGAAAAGGAAAATGACTTTTGGTCAGGTGATTTTAGGATAATTAACTCAGCAGCAAATAAAGGGTAGGAAGGAGTAGGTTTCGTAATGAACAAGAAGATAGGGATGCTAGTAGAGTATTTCAAACAGCTTAGCGATAGTGTCATTGTCATAAAAATAAAATCAAAAACCCAAGTTTACAACAATTGTTAACATATATATGCCTACAAGTGCCCATGATGATGATGAGGTGGAGTGTGTATATGAAGAAATTTATGAAGCAATTAAATATGTAAAAGGGGATGAAAACTTAATAATAGTTGGAGATTGGAATGCAAGCAT
>JAAAKQ030162480.1:0-12685 GCA_010016005.3 Zanna intricata | reverse complement strand
GGTCGACCATTCCTGAGAAGTGTGGTTAATTGAAACCCAACCACCAAAGAACACCGGTATCCACGATCTAGTATTCTGACCTGAATGTTTTCATCATTAATGTTGGTGTGCAAATGATATTCGTGATTTTTTTCTCCACTGCATCACGGCCACTTCAAAAGTTTTTGGCCCAATCAGACACTTAAGGTTTTGACAGTATAGTTTGCCTGGAGTCAAGTCAAAATTTCAGATAATTTGACACTGTTGTTGACAAGAAATCTGATTATAATTTGTTGTACAATGGCAATGGTACCTCCTGCTCAGACATTCTGCTGCTGACATGGAATGTGAACTACGGGTGTGGCTTACTGGTTGGTATCTTTCACACAATGAAAGAGCAGCACATTGCTGGTATTCAGATGACTACCAGCAATGTCATGCTCTTCCTCAGTTTGCAAGGCAAAATTTCACTTTATAATTTGAATGATCCTCTTAAATATACCCCTTTAAATTTAGACTGGCTTTCTGAGCCATCTGATTCTGGTATTTTAAAATATGAACATAAAAATCTACAGATATATCATACCATTTTACATTTACTATATTTCTATTCTAAAATTTAAAAAAAGGAATGGATTTTTCTTACTTAATAGTTTTTATTATAATTCATTGTTAATATATATATACAAAAAGATACTACAAAAATATCTTATATTGAATAAAAAAATAATATTTTTTACTAACTATTATTTTTCCTGTCATTTTGTGCATGTTTACCTCATTCCAGACTTCCACCACCCATAATTTTCTCCTGCATGTTATTCCTTATAACATTATTATCATAAATATGTCCTAATCATCAATGGAGATTAGAATGCTGTTTCTGCTTGTAAAGAACTGTGTTGTGTACTTCACACTTAACTGAAGTCAATAAACAGGTTCCAAGTTTCACCAACTTCTTCTTTACCAACATTGAACATTTGGAAGATGGTTTAATAGATTGCTAGTGACTGCTGTCCATACACAGTGTACTATAGCAGTCAGTTTATCTTCGACACCTGATCTGAAGTTAATTTCAGAATTTCTGTCATGCTTTTTTTTCCATTAATACTACTTATACTATTATGAGTATTAAATATAGTACCTCATTTAGTATATTGTAGATAACCTAGATCATGAGGAAAAGCCCATTGGGCTGGTTTAGTGGTTAACGAGACGTCACAGATCAGCTGATTTTGAAGTCAAGAGTTCTAAGGTTCAACTCCTAGTAAAAGTAGTTACTTTTATATGTATTTGAATACTAGATCATGGATACTTTTTTGTTTAACCTCCGGAACCACCGTTTGGTATATCTTCAGAGAATGAGATGAATGAATTGTAGCATGTGTGAAAAATGCTATGCCTGACTGGAATTCAAACTGGGACCTCCAGTTGAAAGGCCAAAACGAGATCATGGATACTAGTATTCTTTGGGGGTTGGGTTTCAATTAATCACACTTCTCAGGACTGGTTGACCTGAGATTGTACAAGACTGTACTTCATTCACATTTATGTATAATCATCCTCATTCATCCTCTGAAGTAATACCTTATGGTGGTTCCAGAGGCTAAAAAGAGTAAGAGATCATGAGGAAAGGAATTGTCAGTTGAGTAGACTGCAAAATCAATTAAAAATTAGTATTAGTGTTTTTTGAGTGATTTTTCATCTCTACAACTTTTATTCTGTTTAAAAATGTTTGTGTTTAACTTTCAATTTTGATTTGTCTTTTGAAATCACTTTAAATTTTATTGTTCTTATACCTTTGTATTATGATCATATACTCTTTTTCTTCTGCATTTTTGTAAGTCCCCTAAAAAACTCTTGGACTTATTTTTAGAGTAATTATTTTGAAGTAAATAAATTTTTTTTAAATTAAATACAATTGTTTTGAAATATGTCTTCAGAAATTATTATTGCATTTTTTTTTTTGTGAACATTTGACCAAACAGGCTTGTTAAAAAAACTGAAACAGCGCAATGCAAAAGGAGTTTCATAATATTAATTTTTGTAAGAATTTTATACTATATCAAAATTCTTGTTACTTGAATGGAATGTTCAATGAACTTAGTGTTTCTCTTCTTTTTTGTGGCAAACAACTAGAAGGGTTAGTTATAATATGAAAGTGTAAGTTTTTTTTGCTTTGTTTCTTTAATGTTTATCCTTTTTTATTATAGTTTTTTTTCTGTAAGGATTATCCTGTATTATTACACTTTATACATTAATTATTTGTGTCTGTTTTTAGAATTGTTTCTGATTTCATTAATTACAAAGCTTTAAGCTCTATCTTTTTAATTGTTATCAATCTGTGACACTTGCTTCTTATCTGAAATGATATTTAATAATTATTATATTTCAGCATTTTATAAATGTGTTATTTTATTTGTTCATGTATTATAATAAATTTATTTACTGACAAGTTTATGTCTGTAATTTAATATTTATTTAAAAAGCATATGTTTTACTTCAGTAATGTGTTTCAGTTATTTTTCTAATTTTTATCATTTTTCTTAGAGTTTGTTTATGCAATAAACAATTCATTATTATTCAATATTTGTAATATTAGTTAGTTATGTAGTATTAGCAGATCATTTTTATCTATTTACAATTATTATTATTATTTTTTTTTTTTTTAGGTTTCATAATTCAGTTTATAAATTCAATAAATCTATTTTTTCATAATGTTTTTGTATGTGTTTATTTTATTGTGAAATTTTAACTAATTAAAACTTATATATAAGAATCACCATTTTTTTCTCATTTTGTTTACTGAAACAAGTTATTTAACTCTGCTTTTTTCCAAAGCATATTTCACTATAAAAAAAATAAACTTATTCCAGTTTAACATACAAGTGTAATTTTTTTGTTGTTGAATAACGCATATAAAACCTAATTTTTTTTATTCATAGGTTGTTAAAAGTTAAAAAAATTGAAAAATAATGATTATTAAAAACTAAAATACTTGGAACTGCAAGAAACTTACAGAATTTATATATCAAAATGATTTATAAGAGTAGTGTGCAATTTTGTAATAACTGAAAGAAAATCAATGTTGTAGTTTGTGATTTTGTCAAATAATAAATAATTTGCTTGTCAGCTTGCAATAGGGAAAGATGTGATAACAGCAAGTAAAAAGAAACAAGAAATGTGTCAATTTCATTGATGAAATGCATTTAGATTTCAGGGAATTCATGGAATTGCCATTTGCAAAAGATCTCATTTCATTTAGTTAATAAAGTAGATCCTATTAATCAGTGTATGAAAGGAGCTCATGATAATGCTTTTTTTTTGTATTATTATTAGCCATATCATCAAACTGTGAGGAAAATGACAGGAAAAATGATCAATTGCAGTGTTTACAATGTCTTCTAGAACAAACACTATTATCTCAGTAACTGAGATAATTTCTCTAAAACATAATTTGCATCCAAGTTATGCATTGTAAAACACGTTTAATTAGGATATAAGCCTTAATATTATTAGTAGAGATATAAAATTGTCAACTTCTTGAATATCTGGTTCCCATGATATACTTATTCCTAATCCATGGTTCCTGTATCAGTAAAAGATAACATTTATTTAAAAAAAAAAAAAAAAAGAGCATTTTCCTGGAAAGAAGAAGAAGAGGGCATCTGAAGCTCCCTTCAGTTTTGTAGTTTAGAAGATCTATAGCCTCTTACCATAAGTAAAATAATAACATTGCCAGCCAGCCCTTACATTGATTACAGTATTATTTTTTAACTTCTTTGTATTACTACTTATTTTTCAAACATTCTTTTTAGAAATAATGAATTTTAAGAAGTATTTGTAGAAAAAAAGTGGAGTTAATTGTATTTAAATAGTTCCTTAACCTAATAATTTTATGTTGACTTTAGATGCATGAAAAAGAAGAATCCCACCTTCAAGAAGTAGCTTCTTTAACTGATCAACTGGAGCGCTTGCAACGTCTTCTAGAACAAACACAAAAGGCAAATGCTGAATCTGAGGATAAGTACAAGGTATATATATTCTTGGTAATTTCCTTATGTAATAATTTAGGAGAAATAAATTCTGAAGTAAGTAGATGTCTTTTTAAAGGACCATGCAGTTGTAATCAATATCAAATTATGTCTGTTATAATATGACTTACGACATTGAAATAGTTTGTCTTTGAAAAACGGAACTTTAATGTTAATAATGTAGTGGTTAAGTATTATTAGATGCTAATAACCTAATAATTAAACTTACTGTAAAATGGAGTCTTTGTCAGCTGGTTTAGTGGTTTTAGTGTTCATTTTCAAAACTGATTGTATTGTATTTAGTTCCTGTAAAGTTGTGTAATTTTTCATATATTCCTTTCATTTCAACTTCCTCTGAAATTGTGATGAAAGGAAGTTCCTTTCTTTCTTTATAATATTTAACAACTCAGTTTTTCCCGAACATTGAAAATGTTAAAAAAATATAAACTTTGCATCTTGAGGTAATAAAAATGTATACAGTATTGTAAGGTAGACACTAATAACAATAATCACTTGCAATTTGCCGTAGTAACAATCTATGGAAAATTAAATCAAATTTTATGGTCACACCGTGATGAAAAAAATTCTTATACAAATGAGATAATCTGTATGTTTATATACAATTTTCAGGTTATATAACAAAAATCTGGTGAACACTATATGACTTCCTTGTATGCCTATTAAATTACATATACACATTTTTTCTGCACTTCATTTAAACCTATTTCATTTAAAAGTGAGATACCATACTCCAATTCATTAATAAAGTGTACAGTTACACAATTGCTGAAATATTATTTATTATTAACATCAAATATTTATACAATTATTAATTCAACAGTCTTTCATGAAATATTAGGATTGAGTAAAATTCCATTTATTAATTGTATTACTAGATCAGTATTATTCGTATCTTCGTGAGTTGTTGGTTAATAAAAGTTTCAGATTTGTGGTGTGTCGTATAAATAAAAATTAATAATAATTAAACTATTTCGTTTAGTGAACTCTTGTGTACTGATTACAAATATTAATTTTGATCTTGCATTGTAAAATGTTCTGTTTTTATTATTGGATTATTTGGTGAATATTCAAAAAGAAAAATAGACAAAAAAAGACAGAAAAAGAAAGCTAGCATGAAGAAATACATTTTAATAAAACAACAAGAAGATGAATATGAAGAGAAAGAGAATGTTAAGAAAAAGGGAAGAATAAAGAAATTTAGAGTATATGATAAATATAAAGAGGAAGAATATCTTAAAACCAAAGACAAAATAAACGGGAAGAAAATGTTTCAAACAAAGAAAAAATAGAAACACTAAGAGAAGATAATAAATATAAAGAGGAAGAAAATTTCAAAACCAAAGAAAGAATAAAAAGATTAAGAGAGAATGATAAATTTAAAGAGAGAGAAAACTAGAGAACATATAGACAAATTAAAGTCAGAAGAATTATATCAAACCAAAGAGTGATTAAATGACTGGCAAAAAAAAAGAACAAATAAATGAAATGATGATCAACTCTGACTTAGGGAGAATATTTTCTGTCAATATCAGAGGAGTAATGAACTAAAAGATAAGAGCTTTTTGCAATTAAAGATTGGGCATATATGCCTCAGTATATACGAGGTACTACCCAAAAGTTCAGGGAATTCTACTATTCTTCAGGGAAAAATAAAATAATTTACCACAACTTTTAATTTCCACTGTCTCCTTCAAAGTAGTCCCCTTGGGCATTGAGACAGCGATCCCAGCATTTTTCCCATGATTCCATGCATCCCTGGAAGTCTGCAGGTGTAAGTGTTCAAAACACATTCTGTGTTTCTTCCTGAATCTCCTCAATTGTGTTAAAACGACAGTCTTTCAATTGAAATTTTATTTTCGGAAAGAGAAAAAAGTCGCACAGGGCAAGGTCAAGCGAATAGGGTGGGTGGAGAATCACTACCATCTTTTTGGAAGCCAAGAAATTCCAAACGGCCAGCGATATGTGCAACAGTTTCAGTGTGAATTTTGCAGCAATGCATCTCATTGTCCAACAAGATGCGTTGCACTGACCCATATGAGATTTTTACAATTGCACAAATATCATGGATTATTTGTCTACGATCTGCAATAGCCTCTAGCAACTTTCGCGATGTTTTCCGGTGTTGCGCTTGTTGATGGTCTTCCTGAACGCTCATTATCATGGACTGTCGTTCGTCTATCTTTAAATCGTTTGTACCACAAAAAAGTTTTACTTTTACTCATAGCATTGTCACCAAATGCTTCCACAAGCTTGCGATGGATTTCTGCACCAGTGTTTTTAAGCATGAAGCAAAATTTGATGCCAGTTCTTTGCTGTTTAAAATCTGCCATTTAGAACTTCACCAAATCAGTAAAACACAACGTTACACAACCGCATGAAAGTCAACAATGCAGCCTCTCACCGTCACAGCTGTTGGAACACTGATTCACGCGTACTGTTAGCCATATCTAGCGGCAGCAGGTTGTACCAGCAATGGTTCCTGCGCGAAATTCAAATTCCCCGAACTTTTGGGTAGCACCTCGTACGTTGTTCTTGTGAGGGTCTATTTTTCAGTCACTCTATAGTAAACTTTAACGTAGATAAAATTAAACAGAAATTCCAGAATAATGAAATAACATTAAACTGGAAAATCCAAAAATAATACGATTTTAAATTAATATTAAATAATCAGATGTTTCACCAAATCTGTTACATGTACACATATATAATAATGCCTATTAAATTACATATACACATTTTTTTCTCTTCCTTTTTCTGTTTAGTCTCTGGAAACATTGTGAGGTATTACTTCAGAGGATGAGTTAGGATGATATATATGAATGTAAATGAAGTGTAGTCTTGTACAGTGTCAGGTTGACCATTCATGAAATGTGATTAATTGTGATTAATTGAAACCCAACCCCCAAAGAACACCAGTATCCCCAATCTAGATATACACATTTTTAAAAGTATATAAAATTCTATTTCACTAATTAACTTACGATTTTTTTTTTTGTATACTCTTTTTTATTATTATGAATTATTGTTTATTGTAAAAATTCATCACAGGTTAATAATTATTAATAAATCAATATTCTTAAATTTAAAAAAAAGTTAGAAAATTTTTTTTTAATAAATTAAAAAAAGAAACAGAGATGAAGTCCTATTCGAACCGATGTGGCTTCCCTTGAAGATCCAAATATTTCATTAATTCAAATTTTATTTGGCTATAAATCAGGAACCAATGAAAATAAGCATCACTTTTGTTATATCATTTTAAAGCTCTCAATGAGGGCTTATTACTGCAGTTAAGAAAAAGACCAAATCCCAAAAACCCAATACTTCTTTACTTCGTAAAAGGAAGTAGAAAATATAGCCATCCTCTCTATTAACAGCATATTTTCGAATTTTAATATATCATTTTTAAATTTTTAAATTTATTGTGTAAAGATTTGCTATCTTTTTATGAGAAAAATAAAGCTATGCAGTATTATATACTAAAAAAAAAAACTTTTTAACCGGTTAATTTTTAAAAAAAAACAGTAATAGCAAGATTGCTTGTTTTTAATTGTGTATTTTACTTATTTAATTTGGAATCCTTATTTTTGTAATTGGGCTTATTAGAACTGGATTTGATAGTGATTGGATCTAAAAGAATTGAATTTTTATAATCAACAATCATTCAAAACAATAAAAAAATATATATGAAGAAAAAATTAGAAGTTATTAGTGAAATAGAATTTTATGTATTTTTAAAGATGTGTATATCTAGTTCAGGGATATCGATGTTCTTTGGAGGTTGGGTTTCAATTAACCATACATCTCAGGAATGTTCAACATCCCTTATTCATTTAATAATACATTATGTATAACGGTTTTATTAATTTTAAATTTGAAGAGTTCCAATTACTTAAACCAGTTGGGACCTAGGTTAGTACAAATTGTCAAATTTTTGCTTTTTTGAACAAAAACTATATTAAAAACAGATTAATAGAATGTGAAAATCAGTAAATGTATTAGTTATACTTTGGTATTGTTGTTGTTAGGTTGAGAAAATTTATAATTTATTACCTGTTTAAGTTGATAATTAACAAAAATAGTAATGATTAAAAACAGTGTAAGATTCTGTGGAGTAAGCTTTTAAAAAATTATCCTTTTTTGACAAATGGAGAATTATTAAAAATAATTGTTAATTTTTTTGTTGCACTAATTTTTAACATTTTGTTGATGGAAGTTCTGTCGTTATTTTTTTAAGTAAGTTTTTTTACAATTTAGGTTATTGCTCATATCAAGGTAGTTAAATTTGTTAAAACAAAGTAAGTTGCAGCCTGAGGAGTCGATCTAGTATTGTCGTCTACCCTATTGTCATCAACACTCGATTTATTAAGAAATTTCTTTACAATTTTTTATGTTAGAAATTTCTTTTTATTTAAAAGTGGATTTGTTTTGTTCCATTATCACTTCTTAACCAAACATCTTCTTCATTACTCATAATCTTCTAACACAGGAATTAAAAATATCTTCAGTATAAGTTTTACTACTTGTTCATTTATCTTCTATGAAAGCCCATAATTTTTTCCCACACCATAAACAATTATTGATTACTGAAATGGATAATAAGGAGACCAGGCTGTACACAATAGGCACTTTTAACAGTTTAGCTTCTTCCAACAACAAACAGTAAGAGTCCCCAAAGTTGGGTGCAGATTAGATAACAGATAACCCTGACTCCTGCTCTTCAAGCTTTTACATTCTCAACATGGAGCAACTTTTCCTGCACCTACTGAACCAATAATGAGGAAAAAAGATCACAGGTAAATAATATCTTATTGGTGAAAAGGATTATTTATCTATGAAGGTAGGTGAGAGTAGTTTACAATCATATCCAATACCCAAATAATATGTTGTGATTTGTTAAAATACAACTAATCTTTTCTTTTGAGTATTGTAAAGAAAACCATAGTAGTCTATTTTTTGTGCAAATCCCATATATATATATATATATATATATATATATATGTTTATAGTATATAATTGCACGTATTACACATGTGCATGCTGTAATTATACACTACATGATGCTAAACTTACAGTTTAAATTATTCTTAACTTTTATAACTTATACTCTATTGTATTTAATAATTTTGTATATTTTTAATAGGCAACAATTGCTAAACTTGAACGTGAGAAGTTAACTTTACGAGAAGGAAGTGAAGGTTTAGAAAATGTTGCAGAAGAACTTTCCCAGCTACAGCGTTTACATAATCAGTACAAAACTGAGACAGAAGCACGTCTTGTTGAAGCCACAGCAATTATATCTTCACATTTGCCGTTTATTGACTCTTGTAAGTATTTATTACAAAGGTTTTCCATAAAACACAGAAAATTTAAAAAAATCATAATTTATTAAAAAATTGTAGATATTTTAATACTAAGCACAATTATTACAGTTAATTGAGCAATGCAATAATAAAAATAATGTCCTTTGTAACTCGGCTTCCTTTCTCTTTATACTTCAAGAACATTTTCCGTGAGCTTTATTTTTTTTTCATAAAGGAAAAGGTCACGTGATTTCAAATCACAAAACCAGTTTCCAATCCTAGTATTTGAGATTAGAGGGGAGAAAAAAGTTTTCTAGTAGTAAATCACTTGTTTAGTGCACCAGTTTGTGACTGGTTATGCCAGCTTTCTGGAAATCACTAATTTTCGAGATAAATACTATCTAGTTGAGGCCACAGAAATTGCATTGAGGTCCATTACCGATTTTTACATTCACTGTTGCTGCATCACCAAATTCATTTTCAAAAAAAATTACAGCCCAATCACTGATATCCCAAAATTCCCACCAAACAGGAGCTCATTGTTGATAAAACATCTTTTTCTGAAATTTGAAGACCCTCTGTGCCCCAAATCTAAAGTTTTTTTTTATCAACATACCTATACAGTTGAAAGTATGTTTCATCACAAAGATGTTTTCCTCTAAAAACCATCTTCATCCAGTCCTTAGTTTTCTAACATTCAACTGACAAGTTCTCAATGCAATTTAAATAGTTGTTGGTTTGAATCTTTTGCCTAATTAAATTTTGTAGGTGTTCAAATAAAAATACTGGGTGATTCATGCAGTGTTACCAATGCTTTCTGAGCACATCCTAAAAGCAAAACGAAAAAATTTATATGAAAAAATATATAATGAAAAAAATTTATATAAACCTGGGTCCAGAAGCACACTGTTTGCGAGTTACAGCTAGTGAAAGATTTTGCCCTGATTCCTGGGCAAAGTAAAATAAAACCATATTGAAATTCTAGAAACCCAATTAATGGGTTTAATTACAAAAACAAAGTTTTTTGTAGTACAAATGTAAAAAACTGTATTTGTAGACGACAAATTATTCTGTTTTACATCAGATATTATGAAACCTACTGGAAATATGGTTCTGGAACCTGTTTTATTCAATTATCAGGTCAAAAATCATCAGAAACTACCAAGTTTACCCCTTTAATTTGGTTCCTAGAATTTCAATATGACTTTATTTCACTTTGTCCAGGAATCAGGACAAAATCTTTCGCTGGCTGTAACCCGCTTCTGGATCTAAGTTTAAATAAACGTTTCTCATTATTTTCATGAGCAGAATGTGTTCAGAAATCCCTGGTAACACTGTGTGAATCATTCTATATTTATTGAAAAACAGCTGCATTGTGCTTTTCACCTAATTTTTGTAAACAACAGCAAATTGATTTTCCCAGACTTACACCAATACTTTCTCTCACAACAGCAATGATTTTAAAACTGAACTAACATGACAACACCAGGGTAATTTTATGCCCTCTATAAAACTTCTTAATCAGTTTTTGAACTGTTAATTGGTTATGTGAATTTTATTGATTAAAAATTCACAGTCAAGTCTGTAAAGTTTTTTTCATGGATACTTGTATAACATTTTCACCAAAGAAATGTGTAGCCCTTCATTACAACAGTCTGTGAAAATTATCTACAAAATAATTGGATAAAAATGAAAAAGTTGCAGTACGCTAACGTACCAAAGCAACAGTGGCAAGCATTTAAAATCATGCTTTCTACATGGACATCCTTAAGTAACTTTTTTTTTAAGTATGCCTGAGAAATTGTGTAAACTCTCATTTTGAATTTTTATATCATATTTATTTTGAATCATTATTGACTACTTTCTTCTTGTACCTAACCATATTAACTTTTATGTTGTTTATATTAACTTTGTTACTTGTTCTACAACTATTTACAGTGTTTTGATTGTAAACATGCAGAAATTTATATATCTTTTCATTGTATGTAATATATATATAAATATTTAAATTATTTATCCAGCGAAAATGGAGAGAAACTAAAAAGTTGGAATGAATCAATGTAAGGCAAGGTAGCTTTTGTACCATTATTGTCATTGTTGTAGATAAGTTACTTAAGATGGTGAAGGAGAAAAAAGAAAGCCAAAATCTTGAGCTTACAAAGTATGAGGTATGAGATACGAGACACCTAGTAGCTTAGTTTCTCTGCTGAAGATTTGCTTTTAACATTTTTACATGATTGTAAAAGTTATGTGCTCTTTGTTAATATCTTAATTAATATCTTAAAAGCTATTTTATGTATTATTCATTAAATACAATCAAAACTGATTATGCAAAAAATATATTTTCCGTATTTACAGCTAATGTAGAACTTAGCAGTTTAAATATACCTCGATTTAGCGAAAGTAAACGACCATCATTACCTGAAAAAGCTGTGCAACAGGTATGGATGGAACTTGGTGATACTACTTCAGCTTTAGCAGAATTACATCAGTATTCAGAAGTGAGATTAAATTCTTTACCTCAAAATCAATCAAGGTCTTCTCTAAATAAAAAGGTAACATATAACTTATAAATTTCTTTTCTTTAATTCTTAAAATTTGGCTAATGTTGAACATATTAGTGATGAACCAAGTGCTATAAATGATAAAGTAATCATTTCATCATAAAGTTCATTGACCCTTTATAAAATCTACCAATACTTTGTGCTGTAAATATAATGGCTTTCTAGTTGGCGTCACTAGCCCTCAAAAAATGCCAACAACAAGCACTGAACTTTACTCAGCATTCTTAACTTAAATGAATTATGCTGACTGGTTCATTCAAAGTAGCTTAGGCCATAGACATTTGTATTTCTGACATCCCTCATCCCTCAACTTCCAGAATTATAATTCATTTATATCATGAGTCAAACCAATTTAAGTTGTAAAGAAAACAGGATATTCATCTGTTTTCAACAAAATTTGTTGTATTAAATTTCTTCAGTAACGTATATGAAAATATTAAATTTCTTTTTTATTTTGAAACAGTACTTAAAAATGTTTGTGAAATTAAATTTTATGTACTGATTCTTTCTTTTTAATGTAATTATGTTTTATTATTTTTTAATAGTTTGGTTATTACAAAATAAACCATTATGTTAGTAGGATACAGTTATCCTACTGTTAAAAAACTTTAAATTTAAAGTTTTAAAGTTTTTTAACAGTTGTGGAAATTTAGGAATATTCATGAATATATATATATATATATATATTATATAATTATATATAATATATACAATATATTTATGAATAATATATATATGTTATTGTGGAATACATGATAAACATCTCAGGTACACAATAAAATATAAT
>JAAAKQ030162479.1:0-30595 GCA_010016005.3 Zanna intricata | reverse complement strand
TACAATCTCAGGTCGACCACTCCTGAGAAGTGTGGTTAATTGAAACCCAACCATGAAAGAACACCGGTATCCACGATAATGACCTAAACTTCAGAAATACAACTCGTGGATTTTGCACAACAATGCACTGGCACACATATCTTTACTTATTCATCAACTCTAAACTAAATATAACTGTAGTGATGGTGCAACCACCCTATGCTTTACACATGGCTCCCTGTGACTTTTTATAATTTCCCAAACTTAAAAGTACACTCAAGGAACATTGTCAACAATAGACGAGATAATGCGAAAATAAGTTGAGCTCAAGGTGATACTCAAAAAGGCATTTCAATATTTTTCAAACTAGAAAGAACGTTACATAAGTGTAAAATATTACAAGGAACTACTTTGAAGGGGAAGGGATAAACAATGAAGAGTGAATGAATACTTTCAGAGAAAATGAAAAATTGTTGTTGCTTTTTGATCAAACCTCATAGTCAATGTAATTCATAATAAAGATATCAGTAACATACATTTCAGTATGATTTTAACACATCATTCTCCACATTTAAACCCACTCATCTTTAACTTTTAATGAACTCCAAAAAACACATTTTATGAAAAAAACCCACACGTGCCCTAGAAACTTCATAATGCTTATGTCAACCCTCACCAGCAACAGTTCAAGTGACCAGGTCAAGCTAAAGATAGTTTTGAAAATAAAAAGAAACATGTAACCAACTAGTTAGGAGAGTGGTAGACAGTATTTCCAAATACTGAAAATAAATCCTAATTTAGTACATAACAAGTGAAATGTTGTTTTCTAAACAACTTTGTTGTAAAGGTATATTCCTCCAAAAAGAAAAATACTTAATATTTAAAATCCTTGATATGAAAACAGTGTTGACATCATCCAAGAACTTTGTTCTACAAACTATTATTTGCCTAAAAGGAAATCTGAACTTCAAGTTTGAGGAATTTTTATTATTTTTTTTTTTAATATGAAAATTCCCAATAACAGCAAAAAGTGAACCCAGAATACAGACATATTTTCCAACAATAATATGTGTTTGGGCTGCACTAGTTTGAAGTCATTTTTATTGTACAGTTTACTACAAAAATTTATAATAGAACATCAATAAATCAATCGCATATTTTATAAAAATATAATAATCATACTACCTGCTTTATTAAAAACTGTTGAGGAATAATTTGAATAGGATCTTCACTTGGTAGACCATTAAAAATTGGTCATAGTACTTGCAAATTTCTACAAAGCTATTCTAAATAAATATTACTGATGTTCATTTGGAACACAGATAATTAACCCTGTTCACATTCACATCTGACTCTATTTACATACGACAAAGCCTAAGATCTAATACAAAACTATCCCACCACTGTCAAATATTCTGTCAGTCTTCATGGCGCGAGTGATAGCATTTCGGTCTTTCATCCGGAGGTCCCGGGTTCGAATCCCAGTCAGGCATGGCACTTTTCACACATGCTACAATTCATTCATCTCATCCTCTGAAGATATACCTTAACGGTGGTTCCGGAGGTTAAACGAAAAAAAAAAATATGAAACTAAATAAAAATAAATATATATTAAATGCTGAATTTCATATTCAACAATTGCAGTGCTCAGATGTCAGCGGGAGTACAGTATATGTTCTCTCAAAAATCTAAGAAGTAACCCCAAGCTTAAGCCTAAGTCAGACAGGGACTTCCACGTACGTAAAGGAAGAAGTTGTGGCTGATTTTCTGAAATCAAAAGGTAAGCTGATAGCTCTGTGCCTTTGATGAGGGTTTTTAGTGAGCATTTTGAGTGCTAATGGCCTTTCTGGAGAATTCCAGAAATGGCTCAGATAGTGTAAAGTCAAAATTGACCTCACAATTGAAAGAATTCAAAGTTTTTGTCTGCATTGTGAGGATATGAGGTGTTGGCTTCTAAGCCATTCCAGGTGAAGGAAGTGTGGTGGTTAAGGAGACTGTTCCTTGGTTGATTACTGAGCCTTCTCAGGCCCAGTGAAACATTATGGAAATGCTGTCAAGGAAAAGCAAGAGGCCAGTTTGTCTCAAAAGCAACCAGAGGTCCTGTTTATTAATATTCAAGAGGGACATACCAAAACTAGTAAAGAGATGAGGGACAGATTTCAAGTCATTCTTTGATTAAAGAGGTTGAACCTGAGAATTTTAATGATAAGAGAAAAAAAGAAAGTGCTTGTTGTGGTGGCTGATAACAAAGAGAAAGTCAAAATTATTTCAGACATGTTAAAGTTTGAGTAAAGCAACATGAGAGCCGATGCAAAAAGAAAGAGGATCCTAGAATGATAGTTTATGATATTGACCAGCTTCTTGCTGTGGATCTGGTGGTCTCTCATTAGAGAGCAGAAAAACCAGTTGGACAAGGCTGCATTTAAGTCTGAATGTTGGTTTTTATTTAAAACCAGTAGGCATGATGAGCACACCGCTATTATGGGTGTAGCTAAGGTGTGTCCTTCATTGCTGAAGAGAGGCTGTCATCAGTTTTGCTTTTTATATAGTAAAGAAGTTCTTTGATGTTCAGCAGGGTTTTAGATGTTGGTATGGTCTCAGGGCTAAGTTTTGTGAACTGTCCATTATCTGTGCTCTCTGCTGTGTAGAGGGACTGTCTTTAAAAGGCTGATACTCCATGTAAAAACTGTAAAAGTTGAGGAAAGATCATAAGGACTCTGTTGATAGTAAGGAGTGTGGATCATGTTTGAGAGCTGTCAAAATGTATTTTAATTCTCTTGGTGGTTATTTTCAGTCAGTTCAATGTACAGAGTACTTATAATGTTCAAATTGAGTATGGTGAAGTGTGTTACGTCATAAGCTACATGTTTTTTGTTGCTGCATCCAAATATCAAATCTGGTGACCTGCTGGACTTTGTGTGATGGAAGTGATTTTATTGTGGTTCTGACGGCATGTCCACTGTTTAGTGCAAAAGAGAGATAAGTTGTGTCTTCTTAAAGCATGCTCTAACAATCGTCATGTTGTTAGGGTTGATTATTCAGAACTTACATCTATATGTTGTAAGTTCTTATTTCCAGTAATGGAACCCTGCTGAGTGTTATCTTGAAGTCTGGGAGAGAATTCTTTAATTTTCAGAGCGTGGTTATATTGTAATTGGTGCTGATGCTAATACTAAATCTCTTACATGGCATAATGATTATACCAATGAGAGCAGTGAAGCGACTGAAGATTTTGTTGTTCAACATGAGATTTCTAATGTTTCTGGTAATCAAAAGCAGGCAATCTGCCGCCAGTATTGATGTCATGGTTGAAGATACATTCCTGCTATCTGTAGCTAGAAGGTTGTTGATGATTGCTCTCGTAACTACAGACTTATTGTCTTCAAGATCATTGGAAGCCTGAGTGATGGTTATAGGTGTAATTTCCCAGTTCAATGGGGGAGTTTTTTTTCACAGGAAAGCCAATTGGCAGAGTTTGTCACAATTCTTTCGTCCAGGCTATGTGTATTGGAGAAGGGTCTGGATGATCTGGCAGGCTGGTTATCAGGGCTTTCATCGATGCCATTGAGCATTCCACTCCCCGCAGTTCAGGTTGGGAGAGAAGTAACATCAGGCAGCGTCAATGATATTTCCGTTAGAACTAAAGGTTGAGATGAGAACTGCCAGATAAGAGGGAAGCTATTGATGAAATGTTTAGGCAGTGGAATAATAGGTGATGTGCTTCTGAGATGTGACATCCTAGACGTCAGGATCTGGACAGAACGTAATCATACTGACACAAACTATGAATTAACCCTATTTTTATCTGGACATTGTTGTTGTTTTGCCGACTACTTGCAAAGAATGGGAAGCAACCACAAGGAACTTTAGTGAATGTGGTGAAATTGACTAGGCTAGGCTTGTCATATTCTCATATGCTAGAACAAAGAATCTGAGAGCTCAGTTGCTTGATCCATACAGCGTGCAAGAAAACAACATCATAGAAAGATGTTGGAAGATAACGAGAAATGGGATTGAATTTCTAGCACCATAACAGCAATAATCCAGACCAAAGGAGAGGAAGAAAGAATCAGGCAGGCTCGGTGATTGCTGATCACATGAGAAACAAGCTTCTTTATGAAAAATTTCATTTCAAGGAGCATTTACAGTAGGTCGCAAAGAAGGCCAGTATTGCCTTGTTTGGTATTCGACGTGTAGTTAACCTGGATTGGGATCTGAATTTTAAGACTATGAGTATCCTTTATAGGAGTGTGTGTGTAAAGCAATTGTGTTGTATGCAGCACCTGTATGGGCGGATAGGCTGAAATTTAAAAATTATGGGATGTTTTGCCAGTGATAGGTAGTAACCATACAATCTCTTGTGGGGCTGTGGTAATTGTTGGAGTGAATTCTATCGATTTTCTTGTTTCTGAGTGTCAACACTATTTTGCAAGTTGGGTAAACTGATTTCTACGAAAATTGGGGAGATTGAGAACTGTGGATTTCAATTGAAGCAGACTAGGGGGTTAGCCCAATAGGCTGGTCTAGTGGTTAACGCAACATTACACATCAACTGATTTTGAAGTCAAAAGTTCTAAGGTTCAAGTCATAGTAAAAGTAGTTACTCTTATTCGGATTTGAATACTATATTGTGGATGCCGGTGTTCTTTGGTGGTTGGGTTTCAATTAATCACCACTTTTCAAGAGTGGTTGATCTGAGATTGTATAAGACTACACTTAATTCACATTCATCCTCTTAAGTAATACCTTACAGTAGTTACAGAGGCTAAACAAAAAAAGAGAGCGAGAATAGGTGGGTTGAGTCGGATGATGGGCATTACTACCCATCATCAGATAATGGGCGGTCTTTTTCCTGATGTGAGGAATCTGCGGAGCGCCACTTGGGTGTCTCCTATATATATGTAACACAGCTGATCAAGCAACATTCGATCACAGCATTCTTCTTATGCAGAAGTTGCGGTAGCTCAAATCTCGACTCTGATGAACTGCTAATTGCATCTCAGACCCAATATCATCTGATGACAACAGCAGGTGATCCTCCGTGATTTACTGTGGAAGATCAGATGAATACATATGCAAGACCTTAGATTCCTTGATATTCGACATCGAATCGTTCAAGAAGATTGAAAAAAGAAATAACGATGATTTAAGGAGAAGCCTAGGTGATAGAATTAAAGAATAGGATTTAAAAGATTCTATAATGAAAATATTTTTTTTTTTTTAATATTCCTAAATACATATATATATGTATATTGTTGAAGCAAATGAAGATTCGACAACATTTCTCTGGAAATGGTTAATGCATTTTTAGTGTTTTACTATGTAAATTTTAAGATTTTAAGTGGCAAGGACCCCTTATACCCTTGTCATATTTTTTTTTTTTTTTTTTTTTTTGTTTTAATTCCATAACAAATCTATTTCATTAGATGATTCGTATTGACAAGACCAGTCTACTGACTATATAGCATTTTGTTAGGGGAAGAAAAATATTCACTTTATTTTTCAATTTTTTTAAGTGGAAACAGATTAATAACAAAGGTAGTCAATGCACCTAAGATCTCAAAAAAAAAAATAATAAAATAAATAATACCCCAGACAAACACAACCTCACATCCGGGCAATAACTTCTACACACACTTTCAAGGTGGGGAATGTCATGGTATTTCAGTTCCTTCACTTATGTCAGCCAATGGGGCAATGATCTTGCTCAGGAGCTCTCCCCTGTGGAGTATAGGATTGGCAGTCCCAAACTGATTGCGGTTGTGTTTCTCTGTTTCACTGTTTGTAGCGGGGCAGGAGACATGACCGTGATTGTTTTGCCAGCGTTGGTTGTAGTGTGGGTGGGAAATGCCATGTCTATCCCTTTTCTCGGTTGTGGAGCCGGGTTGAGAATGGACTGCTATGAGTTTAGCCGTTCAGCGTGTCAGTCACTTCTGTCCTTGGCACATATGGATAAGGGTATCAGAGCCCTTACTGGTATGTGCGAGCCTTGAGATGGTGGTATCATGGGTCAGGCAGTACCTGACTCTTCAAGCCAAGTTAAATTTGTGGGAGGCAACTGACTGGGAGAAGCCAGGCAGGATCTCTGATTAAGGGTAAATCCAACTGTCTCTCTGTTCAAAACTTATGACATACTGACTGACAATACTATAGGTTTATGGAAGCAACTACATCCAGATCTTCCATGGCAGAGAGTCCACAAAAAACCTTCTTCCAGGAGAACCTTTGTCTTCGGAAGTGAAAAGTAGGAACAGCATTGAGTTCAGTCAGACAACATATGAACTATGTTTCGACCCTTTAAATACTTCTAAGGAAATTGTCTGCAGGGACCTACTAAACTGCACAGAAGAAGAAATCACTGAAGAGCTTCACCCACAAGGAGTCATTGCATGTTGAAGGTTGAACACAACGTAATGGAGAAGTTGTACCTTCCACTTCGCATGTCCTGATGTTCAACCAATTCAAGAGTCTGGAGAAGATAAAAGTTGGTTTTCATCGATTAGATGTTTGTCGATTCATTCAAACTCCATTGCAAAAATTTTGGACACACAACAGCACGATGTACAAGAAAGCAAATCTGTGTACGTGGTGAATCGTTACACCTTGATAACTTGTACTGGGATCCACCTGTGTGCATCAACTGCTATGGACATCACTTAGTAAGATCATGTAACTGTCCAATATATAAACAAGAAGTAGCAATCCAGGAAGTGAAGACCATATAGAAGCTCAGCTTGTGAAGCTGACCTTCTATATGGTCTATATGATTTTCTTCACATTCAGCAATATGAAGAAATTGTGACTAGTAGATCTCCGAATACTTCGATCTATGCTCAGGTTGCTGCAGCACCCTTTAAAACAGGAGACATGAAATCTGAACTGACACCAGCATTAGCAAAAATGTTGAACGCATCATTAAAGAGAAACTGAAAATAGATCAGTTAAAGAAACAAAGTCAAAAACTGTTACAGAAGGTAGCAGATATTACTAAAAAAAAACAGATTTCTTATCTACCATCAACCAGTTCTAACGTTCACATTAGAAATCTAAGTCAAACAACACAAATCAAAGTTCAGTTTGAGAACATACCCATTCATGGATCGGAGAAGCCGAAAGTAAAAATGTTTGAAGAGAAAGATTTTGAAAAGTCATCTATGGATATTCTAAAAGCAAGGAGCCTTTAAACGAGGGTGAGCACTTTGGCCACCGACCCACAGTCCACACTCATGATGTACGCTTCACTTGTTATTATCACACACTTATTGATATCGCCATCACTGTAACGTTGAACTAGGGTTTACGAAACTACTCTGTTATGACTGCAAATCAATCATCTCTATATGAAGTTCTGGGTAAAAGGTTTCTATATCAGCATTAAAATGATTTTGAATAATCTTGATGTGGTTTGCAATTGGATCAAAATCTGAAAAACAAGACGAAAATTTATTTTTAAAGCACTCAAAGTTTTAATTGCGAAATGGAATAACTCAAGTTTGCTGAAAGAATGTTTGGATTGTATTACAATGCGTGAAAAATTTTTTATTTAATTGAGATTGAAAGAAAAGAAATGTTTGTTGAAAGGACTTACCTAGTGGAAGAGTCATTGTGGCCCTAAGGTTAATAGGTTAAGAGACACCCTGGTCTAGAGCTTTGAGTTCAGCGAGAGATACAAATTACAGACATGTAATTTGAAGGAAACAGAGATTTTTACAGAAACAACAGGAATGAGGTAAACTAATGGTATTGTTGTATCAGACACTTCATTTTTGCATGACATAGCAACTCTCCCACTCTCTCTGCTGTTTAAGAGACAGTCAAATCTCACAGAAATAGCCGCTGAGTGTTAATGCATCTTGTTGTTGAAGATGCATTTCTTGGAGCACACCGAAGACCTTGAATGTTCCACTGGATAATGTTTAAAATAATGATAAATACAGAATTTACATAGAAAAATTAATTGTAGGCGATTAATTTTTTTTTTAGTAAACTCCTATGCCCTAGTGTCAGGCAGTTCCTTAACCATACCCTCCAGTGTACAAGGTGATTGTAGGAAAAATTTCAAAAAATGGAAAGTCACATAGAACATCCCATAGAGAGTAATTGTAAGGCCTCCCTTAGTAGGGAGTTTATTAGATGGCTTACTGCCAGCTGTATTTACTCCTTCCCTTATAGGTAAAAATTTGGGGACAGAAACTTTAAAAGGAATCCCAGTAGCATTAGTTTCATTAACTGTAACTACCAGCTTCTTATTTATCTTAGTTAGCTACGAAATAGTTGCAGTAAGTGAAGCAACTTTATCAGATAACATCTGAACAAGTTTTTTTAGCTTACTGCAGGCTCCACACTGTTGATTACCTGTATCTGTAGTGGCGGCAAAAGAAACACCTGGTTTAATCAGGTTACAAGAATTAAGCATCTTTTTATGTTCTCATCCTACGACTGGAAAAGAAAGCTTTAGCTCGATACTGATTTTTAGGATTGCCTTCTCTTCTTCAATTGTAGAAAACCATTAAATTTGATGGATTTTCAGCATAAATCATGCAATTAGTCAGATGTTTATTGGACATTAATTTACTATTATAAATTAAAATGCATTTTAATAAAATTGTTTAACTTCCATTGTGTATATTATGCACCAGAAAAAAATAAAAATATCATATTTTTTATTTCTAAAGAAAAAAAGTTTGAAATGCATTAAATTCAAACATTTTTTCTGGTTTTGAAAAAATGTTCTTGCTGTTAACATTACAAAAGATATGGATTCTGTTTTCCAGAAAAATTAGTACAGAAAACTATCTGAGAAGAAGTAAATGAAAACAAACACAGAATCTTTTTTTTTTCTTTTTTTTTTTAAAAAATGTATTAACTAGAATATTATGAAATTAATATAAAATTATTAAAATACAAAATTCACTGCTTAACAATAACAGTAGTTATATAGTGACAAAAGTAACAACTTCAACATATCTTGCAATTCAATACGCGATTCATCATCATGATTATTAAAAACTTAGTACACTTTAAATGACGCAAGTATTTTATTGCTCTTTGACAACCTCTAAACATAATCTCCTTGCCTTATTTTCAATAATGCTTATCATTTGATTCATCGTTTAAAGAATGTTAAAAACAACCAATAAATATAAAAATGAAGTGTCAAAATTACTTTGGCAGTGATGACAGGTTAAAACTCCTAAAACATAAAATAAAATCATTAACAAGAAGCAGAATGTTGATCATTTTCAAACAAGCCTTATATGGAATTACAAAATAACAAATATTATAAAATAATTACCCATATGCCAATCATTCCTTTTTCTCATTCAATTTGTTAAATGTATGTGTTATTTTTTGTTCGATTTTGTATAATATAAACTTTATAATGGTAGTTCTATTTATCATTTCATTATCTTGGTTTCTATTGTTATTGCCGGCTTCTGTGATACAAGTGGTAGCGTCTTGGCCTGTCATCCAGAGGTCCCGGGTTTAAATCCCGGTCAGGCATGGCATTTTTTTTACACTCGCTACAATTCATTCATCTCACCCTCTAAAGATATACCTTAACGGTGATTCCAGAGGTTAAACAAAAGGGGTTCTATTGTTATTATGGTAATATGACTTGTTAATTGTGTAACTATTCATTTTTATATTTCTGTTACTATTATCTTCTCAAGTTGTTCAGTTTATTCTATTATGAAAAGGAATATCTGGTTTTTAATCTTGCTGAATTATGAATTTTACTCATCATACGACTACTATTAATAATTCTATTAATAGAGATAGGTTTTTGCAATAGTACAGGTATTATTCAAAATCCACATTTGTTTGATTCTAATAATGAAATAAAAGTGAATTTGAGTGATCGTGGGAGATGGCTCACAACAATTGTTTCTTTGAAACAAATCTGGTTGGTTTAAAAAATATGTATGTTAGAATTAGACAGTTTAATTGTTGGTTTATATAGTTAAGTTACAGTTAGTTATGTTTGTTTAAATTAATGTCAGTTGGGGGAAGGGAGAGTTTTCATAAATAATAACACATAAAATTTATATTGTTAGCAGTGGATTTTGTACAAGCATAAAGTGTATGTGTATTTGTACAAACAATAGTGATAAAAAGATAGCATGTACAGAAAACATAACTGGCTGATCAAAAAGTATTCACACACATACACACTAAATTCAATAACAAACTATTTTATTCGTTCATTGAAAATACTTCTATCAATAGTCTAAAAATATAAGGTTAAATAAAATATATACATATTTAGTAAACATAAAGTAATACATGATATTTGCAAGTAAATTTAAAAATTCATTATCTCCTAGTAGCAGCTTTTAATTTCCAGTAATATCATTTTTGGAAAAGTCTGTCATTTGAGGTTTGTAAATAATTTACTTTTTAATAATTGACTTTTGATGAATTAATTTGTAATAATTTTACTAAATTGCCATTCTTCTCCTAACCTTCAAGTCACTTGACTGCAATTTATATTCCATCAAGCATTTTTTAAACTAAAGTATCAGCTGCTTCATTACTGTTTTCACTTTTATAATTGACCTTAATTTCATTCTCTCATTATTTCTATCAGTCATTTTTGAATACTGGTTTGTTATAGTTTATATCCACCCACTGTGATATAATAATTTTGTTAAATCTGGTACTTAAAATACCTTTAAATTGATTAAAATTGTTAGTCTTTGATAATAAATAAAAAAATCATAATTTAGAGTTTCTGTTTTCTTATTTTTCATTAAGAAATATTTTGAAGTATTTTTCTTTATTTAAATAGTTTTGAATTGTAACCTTTTACATCTTCCAATTAATTCTAATTTGTAATGCACTTTTTTATACTTCTTTAAAAACACTGGTAAATTCAATATCAAATTCAAAAATAATTTATACCACCTATAGTAAACTTCAAATGCATGAATTATGACTTTCCAGTATGTCTACAGCAAATATTGCTTACATAATGAGATAAATTAAAACTAACCTTGGTTACTAAATTAAACATATCAGCATTAATTACTAAATTAATTTTATTCTTTTTTACTTGAATTAATGTAATCAAGAAATAAAGTTCTGTAAATTCATTAAACAATAAAAACATAATTTATCCACTATGTATCAATTTGCAGAATAATTGGGGAGCATTGTGCAATCTTTCTCCTACTTTGTGTGTGTATTTTAAATTATATTAATATAATCCATCTAGCACATAAATTGAGGTAAGACATATCTTATCTAATTTTATCATGTCATTAAATTTTTCAATTACTTTGAAATTAGACTCTCTTAACTGGTTTTAATTGGACATTATAGCCTATAGCTGCTGAAGTAAACATATAATACAGCAATAAAAAATTATTTAGGAGAAATCTATCATTAAAATAAAAAAAATTACCATAAAATTATGTGAGAAATTCAGTTTTTGACATTTTAATTAGCAATTGGAAAATTGATTTGGTAAGTTAATGTAATCCTTTATGATCTTATGGTTCTGCATTCTATCTGGAATGTTTTGGGTATACTATAAATCGAAAGGTGAGAAGTAAATGTAAATATAAAATCTAGCAACTAAGTAGATTTTATCTAATTTGAAGGCAAATGGATATCTATTAAAGATTTTAATCAGTATTCATCCACTTTTTCTTTTTTATGGCAAGCTATTACGTAATGGTAAAAGGAATATACAATAAATTATAGGAAAAAAAATACAACTTGCAAAAAAATTTTAATATTTATAAAATATGAGAAATGTTCAGATGGTCTAAAACCTTTCCTTAATATAAATAATCCTCAAAATTACACCTTGGAGGATTATTACACCTTTAAAGAAAGGTGTAAAATTACATAACAGTGTAATTATAAAATTACACCTTTAAAGATCAGTTCTGGTCTTTAACATCTAATTCTGTTTAACGGAAAGTGGCTCAAAGTATGGTTATAAAGGTTAATCTTCCAAATTATAAAGACTATATCTACTGCTATTTTGCAACAAAAATTCTGTTAGAATTGTTATACAAAACTGGTCTGCCTAACAGTATGGAATCTTTTCACAAAATTTTGTAAAAACTGGACAATATACTTAGCCTGAATACATATAAATAAACAGATAAAATGTTGAAGCTTGAATTAAAATAGAACCTTTCAATACAGATATTTTTCAACAAACTAGTTTTAAGAATGTGAACAGTGATTTAAATTAGTTTAGAATTGTTCCTATCTGTGCACATAAGTATAATAAATAATAAGACTAAGCGCACATTACTCTTAATTTTTTTTCTATTAATCAATATCTATAACTAAAGATGAGCATATTTTACTTACTTATATAATAAAGTAAATAATGGGAGAACTCATACAAATTTAAAATTGGATTGCAAAATGTTAATCAGCTGAAACCATTTTAGACATACGAATCATCAGCCTAAGCCAAACATTTTCAAAACAGCATATTAAATTTCCATTACTAACAATTAACAAACCAAGAATGTAACACATAATTGTTCCAATGAACAAGAAATCAGACACAAACAAAAATAAATTAACAGTATTCCTTTTACTTAAGAAAGCAGCAATGATTTTCTAATCAACCAATATTAAATTACTGACTTTGCAAGATACGATTATACTACTATACAAGTCACAACTCACCAAAAAAAACAAATGATAAAAAAAAATTCTCATTCAATCAGCAGTTAATGGTGGATGACATGCTTCATAAATAAGAGACTTAGCAAGATTTTTACTTAATGCTAATCTTATTAACTTTGTTTTTTCTGAATTATTTGATAAATGTTTTTTAGAATCGATATCTTTACTTTCTATTGTTAATTCTTCTAAACAAGATAATAATTCACTTGTATCTTCTGATGATAAAATTGGAGGATCTTGCGAATCTAGAAGAGGTAACGCATCCATCAATAGAGTTAACCAGAAGCTAGAAAAATTAAGAAAAAATACGTTTATATTTAAAAATCTGAATAAATTATAATAAATAACGAAATAAATAATTAGTACTGTTGTGTCTTGATTGTTCATATTTTGTATGTGCATGCGTGACTGTGGTGGGAGTGATGTTGGTAGTGCGGCGTTGCATTCTGGTAGAGGGAGTTTGTCGACTGTTATGTGTAATAGAGAGAATAGTGCAGTAATCAATTCAATATTCATGTCAATTACAATCTGTTATATTATTAAATTTGCATTGTGTAATTAAAACTGTGTTTTATTTCGTTCCACCAATACATATGTTAATACTACTGATCTCTACATTTAAATACTTAACTCAAGTTGTGTTCAGAATTATTTCATGCAAAGCAGGCAACAAGTACATTTAAAATTGTGGTAACAGGTAGACATATTTTATAGTAGATTAATTGCTTTGCAATGGTAAACAAAAAAAAGAAATCGCACACAATGATAATTTTTAAAACATGTGCATCATTAAAAGGAAATTCTAAACCTCATAGAAGTTTTACAATGATGACAATTATATAGGACTACTAATGGTACTACTACTGTTGATTATAAGAATGAGTGCAAAATGGTTTTTAAAATTTGCAGTTCTATATATTTCAAATCGCTTACTGACACATCAATAAAATAGCAGTCTAATAAAAATATAATAATATATATAATAAGCTTTCTTCATTCATGTATCATCAGTTATATAAAATATTATATTATTATGTAATGCATTACCATTATAAATGTAAACATTTATAACCGATTATAACTCTATGTACTCATGAAGCATCAAATTATATAAATCTGTAAGTTTGATATTAAGCTTGTTATTTTGATATGTCCATATCAGTCTGTAGACTGGTTTCAGTGGTTAAAATACAGTAAATTGAACAAATTAAAAAAAAGAAGAAATTTGGCAGAGTTGGTCCTGAAGAATTTTAGGGAAAAGTGAGAATCACAGTACAACCCATAGGAATTAAATTAGAGCTGAAAAGGGGGTGTCAGGCCTGAAAGAGAACTTGAAATCTGACAGATATGTTACCATTATGGTAACCAGTAATAAACAATTAACTCGAATCTCTTGGCTTAGTTTCCAGTTGTTCCTGCCAATATTTTACACGCTATTTTTATATCGTATTTATTTTTATATGTTGAATTAATCATATGAAAATATGATAAATTTATAGCATATTTATATTCTATGTAAATTATAACAAGTAAATTTAAACTTAGTTCTAATAAACTTACTATTTTGGACAAAGTTTAGATGCAAATAAAGATGTTAACAAAGTAGCTGCTTCCCTCAATGCTCCATTTCTATAAAGCTGATGAAATTCACAATATTTACCTGAAAATATTTGATAATTATATAATAATAATTACTGGGATAAAATTAGTTTATAGTTTATTCTGAATAGGTAACTTTTGAATCAATTGTAAAAATGAATCAATTGCCTATGGTTGTTGCATAAGTCAGATTCAAAAGATTTGCCGTATGAAATAGAGATGTAGTTGCCACACGTGACAGAGTAAATACTATTGTGAAATAATTATATAGCTGTCTCCAATGGTCAAGAATCTAAATGTTGTAGCTAATCTTTCCTGAACTGAAATGGCTTCCCAAAAATTTATTTTCATTTTCTTTGTCAGTTTCAGTTGATGAATATATAAATGTCACCTCTAATCATCATTCAAATAAAGTTTGATTGATGAATACTTCATGGTCATTTTTTTTAATAGTATATTAATGTACTGAAACCAGTTCTGATCTAATTGCTTAAACTAGAATCAGTACTTTCATTTAGTTTTTTCCTTAATTATATTATAAATTTAAATAAATTAAATTTAGAATAACAGCACGTGAATAATGAATGTTGTCCAATAACTGATCAACAAACTGAATCACTCATTAGATTGGGTAGCTGTGCTGCCTTTACAAAACCTTTAGGTTCTGTAACGTGTAAGCAATAAAAATTCAACAGAAATCTGACTACTTCATAATAGCTGATAATTATAGTAAATATTAAAATAAAAAATAACATTTAAATTACCTTACTTGTATGTTTATTCTGTATGTAATTAAAATTCCCCAACTTCTTTGTTAATTGCGGTGAAATGGGAACAATTAAAATGTTAACTTTAATACTAGTTTATTTTTGAAATTCTGTTGAATTGTAATTAAATATACTTTAGCCTTGAAAGGATGAAGAATGGAACCCCCCAATTAGGAATACCTGATTTCTTAATTATGCAAAATAAAATATACTGAACAAGATTTTACCAAAGGTTTTAGAGAAAAAGCGAAGCAGGAAATGGTATGAAGTCCATCAATGAAACAATTTATTTATGGAAGATTTCAATAATACACCTCCTAATGAAAGACATCACTTTGATAGATGTTCATGTTCTAAAGATTTAATTATCAAATGTGTCATTACAGTGAGAAAATCAAAGTTTCAACTTTTAACTTAAATTATTATGCAAACTCTCAAGTATGATTAACCTTTCCAGAAAAAAATTTTATTAATCTGTCCCTCAACTCTTTTGGCCTGCAATGCAAGATGTCACCATATTGCGCACAGATCTGATTATTATATAGGCTGTCCTCACAGCTCTCTTGGCCTGCACGGCAGGCCAAAGTCATTACACTCGAACGCTCTCTTGGTCAGCATTGCAGGCCACTGAGGTACAGTTTTTATTTATTTTATATGACTTTCTGTATTTCTATAGAAACTTTGGTGACATCATAGTCTCCTTTAGAAATAGCACACCGACAAGTCTGATACTATATGTAGCGATAAAATTAATTCACATGTTAGATATTATCATGAACTGAGAAATAACTTCCTTGCTTCATCATGACGATAAGATTAAGACTATTAAATTAATTAAATGTTTATTAAAATTTATTTTGTCAGCAGTTTTGTCATAGAAAACAAAATTATTTGGCAAGTAAAGTATATTTGTATGTGCTTGTGTTCAAAACTAATGAATGAAAACATTATAATGGTCTAAAAACTCAAAATAATCCCCATTTACTTTCCTTGTAAAATAACTGCTTATAGTTTTCACAAAATTTTTTTTTTGTTATTAAAATATGTATTTTCTAAATATTTTATTAATTGTGTACTACATATTGTAATTTGTATAATTATATTAAAATATTTTTATATAAAGTACCATGATAAAGTCATTGTTATGCAAATGTTTCTCTTAATCAATCTGACATTAAACTTTTCTTTTTTTTTTTTGTGACATATATCCAATTTTCATCCCATGCCTTGCTTTAGGCAGCTTTTATTATTAATTTTTGTAATAGTAATATACAATATATCTATGGAGTAATTTTTTTTATGGAATTAAAATAATAAGTTAAAACAAGATCCTTAATTACAGTTAATAAAATAAATTACGATTAAAATAACTTGCACATTTGAAAGAAATTTAACATTAGTGGTGTACACGACGCATAAATAGATCACAGCTGATGGGCACAACAGTATCACAATGTACAGAGAGTTAATGACGTAAATAATTGTGACCTGCAATGCAGTACAAGAGAGCTGTCGAAACAGCAACCTCTAAAATATGAAGCACATGGGGAAGTAATCTTGGCCTGCACTGCAGGCCGAAAGAGTGTAAAGGGTTAATACTTGAAGCAAAATTTATATCACACAGAAAAAATGTGGTGTGTGTTTACATGACAGAATCACTACATCCATTTACTCTGGTACAACAGTTAATGGTATTTGGTTAAAAATAGAATAATACTGCCGCTAATATCATAAAAATCTAATTAAACATTGTAACTGAAAATACTTGTAGTCCTTAGATGATTACAGCTAAAATAAAATGTTCAAATTTCCAACAATATCCCTTACCCCAAGCTTTATCAAGTGAGATTATTAGAGCCTGCCAATAAATAAAATTCACTCTTGATCATCTTAAAAGCATACTTAAAACCCAATATGAAAGTCAAGAATGTAGAACCTGATATTTAATATCCTGCAAACGTTCCAACTTCTGAACTGAAACAGCATTCTTAAGATTCAAATAAATTAATTTAACTAAGTAAAATATCTTTAAAATTAAATATTTAAAATAGGAACTTTTGTTATACACTGTAGGTAAAACTGTTATAATTTATCTGCAGATAAATGTAATTTTCCTAAAAAAGAAATTGGCAATTATTATATAAAATTGCAAGTTCCTTTATATGAATAACAAATATCACAATGCCCTATAAATCTGAAATTTGGCAGACAGATTTTCAATTAACTCAAAATCAACACATAAATGAAATAAACATTTATTTTATGGTGCTGTTTTTACAAAAGGTGTTAAAAAAATTCTTTAAAATAAGGTATAAAAATAATTATTTTACAACAAAGTTAATTTCTAAAATACATACCTAAAAATGTTAACCGGTCACTGATTAACATACATGATCCAAGATTATCTAGTAAATCAAGAGAATGAAAACTTCCTTCTTGTGTATAATGATGTAGTAATGAATCTGCAATATATGTAGCAAATCCAGGATCTTGTGATTTAAGAGCCCAACATAGAGCTTGACCAACACGTTTTCTCTGGAGGCAACGCATACCTTCTACTTTACATATACTATTTACTGAAAAAAAAAAGTATTGACAGAAGAAAACATAATAGATAAACAGCCAAAAATGATGAAGTAAAATACAAATTAATAGAAACTGAAGAATTTTGTTATTCACATAATAAAATTATAAAAGATGGAGAAGGCAATAAAACTAGTAAAAGTAAACAATTTTACATGTAAGACATGTAAATGGCAAAATTGTATAGAACAAAGATTAGATTAAACCTGTGTTTAGGTGAATGCCTTAAATTGTGTCCACCATTGCTCAAGCACTAGAGATAAAGGGTGATGAAGAATTATATTCTTGAGTAGTAGTTTACTATTTCGGTTTCCTTAACTTCTAAAAATCATGGTTCTGTCATTGAATATACTTCAAGCAATATCAAAACTCCAGAGTTCCTTAATAAGAAGACCAAGAATGATATAAGTAACAAAATTAGGGGCTAGAAGTTCAGCTAGGGATTTTAAACCGTTCATAGCAAAATTTGCAGCATTTAAACATCACAAACATTGAAGAAGTGAGACAAATTATTTGTAATCCAGCTTTCAACATTCAGCCCATAAGCAAGTTTTAAGGGTAAATCTTACCATAGCAAGGAGGAAATTTTATTCATAATCAACCAAGTTTTATTAATGAACAGTTTTCAGTACTGATTAGATAACAAAACGCACGAAGACAGCTTAATAAATGAGAACTTGAAAGTCAAAATGTAGATGTTTACTGTTGCAAATTTTTGGGTAACAGCCAAATACTCTCTGTTAGAGGCATCAGTGACGGTCATATCCAAACACACAAATATGTCCTAGAGAAAAGTATGACACTTCATGGACAGTATATTCACCCAACCTTGCTGGCTGTATTATTTTCTGAGGTATAGGAAGAATGAATTTTATAATCATAGCCTGACGAGAACTGACAAACTGAACACATAATTGCATTATTCAGCTCGTCATTATCGCCAGAGTGATCTAGAACTACAAGATAAGAATTAGAATGTTATAATTTTAACGATGCTTAGTGAACTAAAAATTTTACAAAGCTTAAAAACTGAGAGATAATTCTGATAAAAACATAGCTGAAACAACCTACAATGATAAACATAATTTTTGTTTCCTAACATGCAAGACATTATTTTAATTGGATTTTTGATGCTGAAAACGAATTATGAACTCAGAATCTTTCTATTAACCACTATTTTTGAAAAATATGTAAATTTTAATTGAAGGATTTTTTTTTCATTTTTTACATATAGTTAACATTTTAAGCTCCTTTTTTATTAACTTTGTTAACATAATTTATAAGCTATAAATAAATAATACTAGACAAAGAACTAAATCGTACAATAGTGTGACCATTATAAATTTTGACTAAAAGTTTCATAGAGTTAAGTAAATTTTTTTGTGTTGAATAATTTCTGTCTTCAAAATTTTACATTAGGACAGTATATATTTTTAAAATCATGTAGTTAAATCAATTTATAGTCTCAGCGTAATTAGAGTGATAAACAATTTAAGAGTGTTCTGTTCTTATCCTGTCTAAAAATAAAATTCCATAGCTGTGGATGACATCATGCTTGCCATGGGAACCAAATCTCTCGCATGAATAATGCTGTGTTAGTGTGTGCACAGGAATGGTGGTGGGGCCCTGACAGCAAGACCAAGAAAAAAGCATTCCATCTTGAGAATTGGCTGTGATTGCATGTGGTGACACTTGATCATGGTACGGGGACAAAACAGTGTCGCATGTAATGAATAAGTTCATTTACAACGAGAAAAGAGAATATCAGGTAGGATTTTTTGTAATATTAAAGGCCTCTCCAAATTTAAATTATAATGAATCCACTACAACATCTTTCACGAAAGTCAACTCAGGACTATAGCTGAAATTTGTAGAGTCGTTGAAAAACTATTTTTGAAAAGTGGATTATATATTACGTGAAATAATGTTCAGTTTGGTAACTAGTATTAGTTTCAGATTGGCCAATACCAAATTAGAATAAGTATTTATTTATTTATTATCAATGTAAAAATGTCTGGTAGTAGTATCAGACATCTTGCGTCATCATGATAACATTAGGATATAGGCTGTTTGGCGAAGCATAGTCCATTTTGCAGTTCCCGAACAAGTAATTAAATTTTTTAAATATTTTTTATACTTAAAAAATTTTTGTTTATATAATATTATAATTGTAAGATAAAGTTTACAATAGTCACATATATATAATACTGAAGGTGAGCCTTAATGCACAAGATTAATTCTACTACACAACGGACAACTGTAAACAAATACCCTTCGAGATACCAATCGCTTATGGTATTAATTTAAAAGAGACATATGATGTGATGAATGACGTTCTTGAAAAAATAAATTATAAAAACATAGCTGGAACATATGTAGCGATTTGAAAGTTAATCATGAAAAAGTATTTTATCCCCTCTCCATATCAAGCTAGGACTAATGAAAATTTTGTAAAAGCGATGAAGAAGGATAGTGCGGGATTTTTGTAAATCAGGCAGAAATTTCTGAATGTAAGTGAAGGAAAAATTAAAGAGGGAATATTTGCTGGTCCTCAAACAGGAGAGTTGGTCAAAGTAGATGTATTTAACTTGATGTTAAATAATGTAGAAAGTGCAGCTTGGACTTCGTTCAAAGACATTTGCAAAAATTTTCTTGGCAAACAAAAATCTGATAATTACTACCATATTATTAAATCAACATCTTACTTCAGTCAGAGCTATGGGATGTAATACGTCTTTGAAAATACATTTCCTCCACCTGCATCTGGATTTTCCCCCGAACTTTGGAGATGTAAGTGACAAACATGGTGAACATTTCTACTAAGAAATTTTGGTGATGGAAAGCCACTATAAAGACAAATGGAATACTAACATGCTAGCTGATTACTGTTGGACAATATTTCAGGATGTGCTGGAAGCTATTTATAAAAGAAAAGCATCTGCGAAATCATTCTAACACAGGTATGGCCATGCAAAATTATAAATTTTACAGATTTTAACTATATTTTCCCTTAATTGTTTTTGAAGCGTAATTTATTTAAAATTAAAAGTGATACAAAAAATTATATTTACAGATCTGTATTGTATGCAAAAAAGCTATTCAAGAAATGGTATCACACTTAGAGAAACATTAAAAACAATTTTTTTGTCCATCAGTGTAATTGGTATGTAATGAAGTATAATGTGATTTTATTACTTACTGCAAAATAGATATGATTGGAGGAATTGATAATACAGTTATATGGCAAAAAAAAGCCATGCAAGTAGGTTACTTTCATGATGGTGCTACATAAATTATATTTAAAAAACTAAATTCCACTAATCATTGTAAGTTTTATTGATATAAAACTTACATTATTGTACTTATTTATTTTTATGACTTACTTATTTTATTATTTACTTATTTTATTGATATAGAAGATTTCAAATACATATATATATATATATAATTTTGAACTCTTAGATATTCACATCCTTACAGATGAAGTAATAAGAGCAAAATAAATAACAAAACCATAAAAAAAATAAAAAAATCATATGTTAATAAAAGAACAGAGAAATAGTAAATATTGATTACAGACCTAATAAAAAAATTTTGAGTAAAATAAGAAAGTTAATAATTACCAATATCTGGCATATCTCTTTCAGCAGCAATTTGAATAATTTTAAGCGTTCTACTTTCTGAACCAAGCTTTAGTCTAGGTAGAAGTAATTCAAGACAAGCTCGACCTTGCGTTGGACAATGATCTAAATATCTCACACCAACCTGCCATAAAGAATTATGTGACATTAACAATGATCCATATTCAATAATAAGGTGTTCATCTATTCGACTGAAACAAAATCATACAAAACATCTTTTACTCTTTTAACACTGGGGGAAAAAAGAAAAAAAAAGCCAATTTCTATATACAGTAAGATCATATTAATCATATTATGTAGATTTAATGTATAACATGTAACAGCAGAGATAAGAGATCTTGGTTAAATTTATAAAAATTCAGTATCTGAAGTATCTCAGACATTGTTTTATAGAATGACTATTATTTGCAAGTGTAGTTGCCAGTTGCCTACTTTGGAGAACAAAGTATATGAAAATCTGTAATTCAACAAAACAGCTAGCTTTGTTATTTTTATATAACAAAATCTGAACAGTATACACACAACTACATCATTCTGAAATTTAACATAAATTACTTTTACATATTTGTTTATTTCGTCATGCAAGAGAGAGAATATCATAAAAGTTTTAAAAAATAGGGACTAAATTTAATCATTTTTTAAGGTATTTTTTTTTATTTATGATCCCTATATACATGGTGATTCAGGAGGATAGGGCAATACTTTAATAACTCATTCCAGAGGCTAAAAATAACAGGCTAAATAATCGGCTGATAGAAATGCAACAGTGTAATGTTAATTTGTGTTATTATACATATAAACTACAAACAGTGTTTGGTAATCTTTTTGTGACAGGAAGAAATAATAATAATAAAAAAAAAAATTTAGAAACCTAACCTGTAATAATACTTGTAATTAGTGAGTAAATACTAAAAAACAACTCAACTATTGTCATGTTGAATAGCCTTAAATTAAGTACAGTTTTTAATATAAAACTAATAATGATGATGATGATACGATATCACATAATTAAACTGTCTTTTTAAATTTACTTCCCTGTCGATGCAAATTCATAAATCTTTACAACTCTTGCCAAGTTATTTTTTTATATATCATAATTTGATAAATAAATCAAAATATGATGAACAATAGATACAGCCGATTATTACTTCATGTATTAGAGTAACCGTTCAAAATACAAATGAATAGTAAAGTGTTATTTTTATGAAAATTCAAATTAGGTTATTTTTTTTTCAACTCAATGCTGAAATTAAAGCACTTTCTTTACTGTAAAAAGGAACATTAAATTCTGTTATTTCAATGAAAAAAAAAAAAAAACAGCATTTAACTTCATTAATGGTAATTAGATAGGTTTGGAATAGACAAAGAACAATTTTTTTTTCTCATTTAGGGAAATTTACAATAAAGCACAATTAAAAAAAATTGATATAAGGGCTTCCAGCTGCTACAAACAAATTAAACAACTGCAACTAAATTAACATTGTGCAACAACAGATGTTAATAATTTGATATGAAACTAATTTATTATTAATTCATTGAACCTTGCTCATAAGTTTAATGAGTTTTACAGAAAGAAACTTATGAAATGTTTTAAATGGAAGCAATAGTCTAATAGTAGGCATTTGTGCACCCTTCTCTAAATAACCTTATCACAGAACAGTGAATCCAATAATCTAGTAGATAACATTATATACATAAACACTTGAATAAAAATAATTTTATAAAAAATTAATAAACATCAATTTTCAGGTCAACTGATATAATTTTAATCACTATAAGTAGGACTTGGACATGCTGAAATAAATTAGAAAATCCTAAAGTTAACTATTCATATAAATTAAATTGTTTAGGTTTAGTTGGTCAGCGAAAATCACAGGAGTAAGCAAGTAGATACAATTTGGACTGTTTTATTTTCATATTCTGCAATCTAGAAGATATAAGAAATGTGAGATAGGTAAAATTATATATACTCTTGTTTATAAATGAATAGAACTCAAAATTATTCCATTTTTCAGTTCATAGTGATACTTTTCTTCACACCAATAAAGAAATGTAATGACAGAGTTTAACATGCTTTATGTAACTTATTTAATTACAAAATGAAAGTAAACATGATAATAAACTTACCATGATTCCTGTTTATCTTTAATATCCAATTGCCCACAATAATACAATAAATTTGTTAGATGAGTTGCACACCATCCACTGTCAGACATAAAGTGAAGCTTTTTTATCACCTGCAACAACAACAAACTCATTTTCTGCAATTTTAAAATAACAGAAAAATAATACAAAATAGTAATATTCAATTAACAGGAACAAAAGTAATTTCATATTGCTTATATGAAATTAATTAATTTCAACAAAAGGTTTTGTTTTTAAAAAATTCAAAATGTAAATATCTTGTAGAATATCTCATGTAAAAATAAATTGTGGGGAAACATAAAATGCATACAAAGGTTCTGAATTCACAATAAGATTAGATTAAAATAGTATTTAAAATAAATACATGAATAAAAGTACAAAACATAAAATAAAAGATAATTTCATAGCCATCTTCATAATCCTTTTAGTAATATTCTCATAAATGTTATCATATTAATTACACCCGATAGTCTCAGTTTGGCCCCCAAGGACTTCAGCCCCCATGGAGGCTGTATTATCAGATAATAATCAAGTTCTCAATGTAATAAACTAGAACTAATCTCAGTGCTAAACCATGGACTCTGAAAAGTCTTTTCTATGAACTTAATATTGAGAATAGTAAGCTGTAGTTGAAGAAAATTTTCTCTATATTTATCAATTACTATTACATAAATTTTACTTGTAGCACGATCAAAATCTATTGTCTAATACTCTTCAATATGGTCCCCATACTGTGCAATGAATGTGCTTCATGATTCTGTAAATTTCTATAATTCAAGTCACATGTAAGACATCTTTCACTTTCTACTTACACCAGTTCCATGCAGCTTAAATTATTCTATTTTTACTATTACAACTTTTATTTGTCCTTCCAATGATATAAATAAAAGTATAAATAGAGCCACATCAGAGCTATAGGATGGATGAGGCAAACATCCTCTTTGTGTTACCATTAAAGCAGCAGTATAAAACAAGCATGTTCTTGATGAAATAACTATCCTAAAATTATCTGAATCTTTGGTTCCTGAATCTGGAGCAGATTTTTGAGCTCATTTTACTATTTAAATAGAGATGAATAGAATTCCAATAATAATGTAGTAGTTGAATATAGTAATGAAAACCCCTTTGAATTTCAGGAAATGGAATTTATCACTTGTCAAGTGAAGAGATATTTTTGCTTTTCTTGGAAGAGTCTCTCTTATGTTTCCGGTTTGTGTTTTTTCTCTCCTATTCAGAAATAAAGTAGTTTCCCCAAGCTTCATCATACACTACAATATGATTAAGAAATTTTCATCATTCTCTTCAAAAAATAAAACATTTGGCCTCATAATATTTTACCTTAAGCTTTGATGTAAGATGAGGAGCTCACCTTGTATATATGTTTTTGAACGTTAATTTCATTTGTACCATTTCAAAAATACTCAGCACAGAATTCTACATTCTGTGACAGTTGTAAAGTGAATTTTCACCAATTTATTCACAACAATATCACAATTACCAGTAAGTTGTCAGAAGTAACAGATTATTGATCATTAATCATGAGGTTCATTTTTCACATACTTCTTTTTTAATTAAATAATCTGATACAAACTGAAATTGTACATTCTTGCTTGTAACAAACATTTATTCTCAAACATGTCTGAAAACATTTAGTAGAAATTTTAAAGGTTCAACCCCATCCTATGGATGAAAGGTTAGAATGATCACTATATAAATACAATTTAACACTTCGTGTACAATAAAACAGTGACTCTAATTGATGATGAAAATGGCTCTGAATAGTTTGATTAATAAATTTTTGTATGGAAAAAAATACAAATATCAACCAATTAAATTTTTAATATATTCTTGTGTTTATAGTTTTTTCTCAAATTCTACTGATATAAAATATGTTTTTCCTACACTAATATAGAATAAGGGGGTTTATACTTTAATGTATATACTCATGTTTACAAGCATGTAATCATTAAAGCTAATATTTATTAATTATATTTAATTAACAAAACAAGTACAAGTTAGTAATTAACAAAACAATTGAAGTTTTGTGATTATTTTAAATGTTACAGCCAGATTAATATTATTCTACAAATTCAAAAATAGTTAAAGGGAAACTTCTAATACTTGAAAATGAATTTTTCCTTCTAAAATAAACTACCAGGGCATTTTAAAATCTATTTATTACAGTTGTTATATGGAAAAACTGTATATAAGAATAATATTTACATAAATTTTTTAATTTTGCTAGTTTTCATTTTATGGTCATTTAAACATGACTTTTCAAAAAAACCTATGAAAACTATAAATTTTTTGGTTTTTTTATATAAAAAGAAAAAACAACGAACAAAAAATTAATAAATTAACTTTTATTTAGAAATAATAGATAATTTTAATAGTATTATGATAACTACATGCAGAAAACCCATACTAAGCATTTTTTTTTTTTTATATATTGGTGATATAAAGGAACTATTTATTAAATGGAAGTTTTTAACAACAGTATTAACTAAAAAATAAATTACTTCTATTTTTTTAAAAATAAAATCAAATTCACAAATAGAACAAAAAAAAAACAAAAACAAAAGAGCATTTAAAAAAATTAATTACCTCCAAGATATTACATTCTAAAATAGCAAAAATTGTTTCATCAAGTAACTTCAAACGATCTGAACCACCAAATACATCGATACAAAGATTTGCATTAAAGCTGAGATTAAACGATTTGATTGTTGGCTCTCTATAAAGTAAAATAGCAACCATTAACTGGTACCATGTATCACAACGTGATTTCATTTCATCAATAATGCCATCATCCCCACTTACAATCTGTAAATAATAAAATTCCATAAAATATTTCCTTAAAACATAATAATATAATTCCAAAAAACATTTTTCCTCTACTGAATTAACAATACAAATTAGTATTCAAGAATCACCAAAAATAAAATATATATATATATATATATATTAAATACATATTACAAATGTTTTTTTTCAATGGTAATACCGTAAAACATGATATATAAAAAGAGTTGTCATGTAGATAAAAACCAGTTGTCATGTAACAAATGTCACAATTAAAAACTGTTCTTTAAACTTATATGGTGATAAAGGAAGAGGCAAGTATAAATTTTATTGTTCTTAAGATAATAATTACTATTCTTTTCTATTACTTTTATTTTTTATTACTATAATTTTTTATTATTACTTTTCTGCTAAATCACTATAATTTCTATGATCAGTTTACCTTTCTTACCTTCATTCTTTTATTATTTTTTGAAAGTTTCGGAACCACTTCACTGTCAATACTTATAAGTTTTTTATACAATAAAATTTTATACTGTAATACAGAAATAATAAAAGAATCAGATAAGAAAAGTAAACAGTACTCAACATAGAAAATAAATTTTATCAATTTTGCCAAAAAAATTTATTTTTGTTTTCATGAATATAAAATTAGTTTGAGTAATCTAATTCATTACTCTTGTGTTCATTTCTAAAATAAACAAAACTGTTATAATTTTTTCCCATAGGATTAAAGAAAAATAATATTTTAGCATGTGAATGTTATAAAATATTTAATGGTTCTGTTTCCTTTTGATATTTATACTTACTCTTAATAACTCCTCTATAAATGATTGTGATTTAATAACTGATGATTGTGATTTATTTAATCAAATTTTATGGTTATAAATCTTCAATTTTTGAAAATGATTACTGAATACTCTCTCAATTATTTGAAATTAAAAATTATATAATCTCTTAACTCCTTCTTAATATATAGATTTATTACTGCATATTTAAAATCTTAAAACTGTATATTTTGATTTGCTTGATGAAGTACATTACAAGTACGTGATTTAATTGGTGATTAAGTTGATCCGATTACAGACTAGTCCAATATTAAGTAAATTATACGTTATCTAAAATAAGATCCTTTAAAAACTATTAAAACAAAAAAAAAAAAAATCACATAAAACTACCTTCATTATAATAGTAAGATGAGGGTTTGAAGAAAAAACACCAGCTTCAATTTTACTAGTTACATTTGTCTGCCATGTATGCCATCTTGTCTTGAATTCTGCAGTGGACAAACCGCCATACACCTAAAAAAATTAAGTTAATAGGATGGTGTTCAAATCAAATTAAAGTTGAAAAAGTAAAAATATAGACTTTGTATAGCACTATAAAATGTTAGAACACAAACTAGAATTAGCTTCTGAAATGAAAATCTGACAGCCTCCATGTGCACTAGATTTGGTACGCTGCAATTTTCACAAATAGGAAAAAAGACAAATTTTCCCAAGTTGACCTTTTTGTTAATACAGATGGTTAAGTAATGGCAAAGCATTTGCCTGATTCTTTTTTTACCTTTTGGAAGAGGTAAAGAAATACCTTCATTTAAAAAATAAATCATTCCACAATTAGATAACCTGCAATGGTTTATGGACTTGGCTTTTTTAACTGACATATGTGAAAAATTGAACAGTTTATAAACCTTGATCCCAGGGAAAAAATAAACATTTAGCTGAAATGATTAGCACTGTAAAAGCATTCAAAACCAAAATACAGTTTAGGATAAATAATAGGTCAAAAAATTCTCTTGCACTTTTCTAGGATGAAAAAAATGGTTAATGAAAATCATCTTGACCTAACATTATTTATCACTCATTTCAAGAACACTTTTACAACAGT
This sequence comes from Zanna intricata, assembly GCA_010016005.3. NCBI lineage: Eukaryota > Metazoa > Arthropoda > Insecta > Hemiptera > Fulgoridae > Zanna > Zanna intricata. The sequence goes on along the minus strand of JAAAKQ030162479.1, from coordinate 2,529 downwards.
TTGAAAGTAGTTTTTTTTGTAAATCCTTTTACTGCAGAAGTAGACATTACTGAAATTGTTAAATCTGCAGGAGAACTTTTTCATGAAGAAACATCAAAAACTGAAGAAGGGATTTTAGATTTTCAAAATGACATAATATTAAAATCTCACGTTACGAATGAAAATGTTGAAATTAACTTCACCATAAAAAGTATAATCTTTTGAAAAAATAAGTCAAGAAAATAAAATCTTGTTTTCATTCCGCATATTTGTGGCTAATCTTTATTTTCCACCATAAATATTACAAACTCAAAAATCAGATCTCAACTTACTAATGCCAACTGTGATGATAGTTTACGATTAGGATTATCATCCTACATTCTCAACTATGAGAAATTAGCAAATGAAATGCAGTGCCAAACGTTGCACTAATTCGACTTTTGTTGTAGTACAAGGGTTTTATAAAAATTATTATAACTCTCCATATATATTGAAGTCCACAAAATAAATTTATAATTAATAAGCATTGTTAAATTGTTATTTAATATTAAATAATGGTATTTTGTGAATATTTCATTTCTATATTTAATAATAATATTTTGTTAATATTATTTCATTTGTATGTTAATAGTATTTAAATAATTCAGTCTTTGTCAAATGCAATCTTTTTTTGAACTTGTTAGAAACTTATAGAGAGTGTAAATTTGTTTGAATTATTATTTTTACTGAAGAATGAATTTTTATTTGGCAGTTTACATTGATAAAGTTTAGTTTTGTAATTAATGTATTTATAAATAATGAAGATATTTGTAATAGAAGCAAATAGACTTTTCTAGTGTTTTCTAGATTTACAACTAACAGTATATATAAGCGGGTAGAGCGATCTGTGGATTGGTTCATTTGTGTGTCGTAGATCCGACAGGTTACACTGCTGCGAAAATTTAAATTGCTTTATATAGATTTTGTTAAGTATTATAAATGTTTGTTTGTTTTTTTGTTAAATAAATTATTGTGAGGATGTTTGATATCGTGTTCGTTATTTACGAATCATATTCTCATTATATTGGCGACTGTGATAGTTTTGCTAGAAATTGTGAGAAAGTCAGATATCATGTTACAGACAAATCATTCCTTCACATCACTATTATAATAATTATATAACATGTTAAAGTAAATATATCCAAAATACAGTAAATATATACTAAATGAATATTGTAATAAATGATATAATACTTTATTTTGTTTTTTTTTTAATCTGATTGTGCCCACCAAAGTTTTTGCAATGTCAAATGGCCCCATGCCACAAAAAGGTTGAGAATCCCTGCTACAGTACTATCCTTCTCTAGGTTGTATAACAAATTTCAAGTTAGTAACTCTGTCTGTCTAGGTTTGACAGACTACTGAAAAAGACGCCTTTGTTATTTTCATAAAAATGGAGAATCTCTGTGACAATGCATCCAGAACATTCGGGTCAATCATCACAATGGGTAAAATCAATAAACTGAAGTTCAAATTGCTTTCCCAACTGCCTTATTTGCCAGATTTAACAACCAGTTACTATCATCCATTTCCTAACTTCAAAAAATGGCTTGGTTGATGATTTGAGAGCAATAAGAAAGTCACTGATGTTGTAAATAGGTATTTTGAAGAGCTTGATGAATCAAATTATAAAGTTGGTATAACTGCATTATAGCACTGTTATTAAAAGTGTATTAGTCATTGTGGAAATTACATTATAAAAAAAGCAAAAATAATTTTAAAAAAAACTGATGCTTTCTTGACCAAAATCTTTTCAACCAATCCTGGTATGTACCGCAAAAAAAAAAATTAGTATAATTATCTTTAATTTCTGTTCAACAGGTCATCATAAGTGAAAAAAGTATGTCTTAAAAATAACGCGATAGAAAAGGGCAGATAGAATGAAAGGATCAATCTATTACTAACACCTAACTGGCCTTCTTACTGGAAGTTCAGTAAGATCCACCAAATCTCATACACCAGAATACCCTCAACTATTCTGGAAAATGATTACTAAAACAGTGACACCAATCAATATTGTCATCAGAGCACTAACTAATTGGCTTGAAATCTTGAAAACCTGCATGGGTACTAGCCCAAAAGTTTTTAGAGGATTCTAATATCAAACAAAACAAAAATGGAAGATCTCATGGGATGGAAACTACAACTTCCAATAGATAGAGAGAATCCATGGACAAGAGTTGGGCTTTAGTTTACTAAGATAATTGTGGGGCAGACTTAATCACATAAGTAAGAATTGGGCACGGTAATTATTTCAGAACAAATGGGATGTGTCAACTGCAGCTAGTTGTAAGTGTGGTGAGCCGGTCCAAAATGTTGAACATCTAATTTAATTAAGTAATGTCCACAGCAAACATACAAAGAAGATCACAAAATGTATATCGTGCTATCCCACCTACAATCAAACGGCTGAAAAAGCTGGATGTCAGTTTGGAGCTATATTGAAATTTGTAATTATACGAGGGTTGTCTACAAAGTAACCTCCGTTTTAAAATAAAAATTAAACCAGTT
>JAAAKQ030162457.1:0-12685 GCA_010016005.3 Zanna intricata | reverse complement strand
CTGCACTTTGTTTCCCGTGTATGGAGATAGGGTGTAGTGAGGAGGCACGGAGACTCCTTTCCCTCTATGACGGGGTCATGGTTTACTCGCGCAGTCACGAACATGGTGGAGCTGTGGGGAAGGGACAGCCTCCTGCTGAGTCGCTACTTGTCCTTGCTATGAAGATGGGTGGTGATGATGACGCACGGGGACTCCCGTTCTCCTTGGGCGTGAACACATACACACACATCTACTCATACAACAGGTTGTGAATGTGTGCGTGGATGCTAGTATGGATGTTCTTTTTTTTTCTTTGTTCACAGGGATGACAAGAGAAGTATACCACCAGGAGAACGTAAATATACACTTCTGTATAGAAGTGTATACTTATTTCTTCTCTTCAGGAGTGAAGTTCCGTAATTCGTCGGACACGTCCCCCCGAGACTGTGTTGTGCTTAATTGCGGGTTCGGTCTCGGGGCGGAGAAGAGCGGTGAGGAAGGTTTAGTCGGTAGGGGGCAGACTGTGGAGTCTGCTTAGTCGCTCAGCCAGGCTTCTTAGTTCGCTGGGTTTGAGTAGCTGGGGGCGGTTAGTGTCCCTGGTTCGGAGTCCGTCACAACTCCATGATGACCCCATGGGGAGTGCGGAAATGCATTCCTTCGTCAAAAAAAAAAAAAATCTACCCACAGTGTTCCTCATTCGGTTGAATTGATAGCTTGGGCCCAAAAAAACCACCAGTGTTGTTTTAGATTTACATTTTACTGAATGATATATCCAATAATATCGACTGTCATTTATTATTGAAATATGAAGGTTCTAAATCTTATTTTTTTAATTTTCTTTCTCCCAAATAAGGATTTTGATTTTTTCGGTCAGATTTTTGCATACGTCCGTGGTCTCAGATTCGGGCTTTAATAATAAAATATTTTGAATATAAGATCTTTTAAGTGGGACTTGAGTACGGATAAATCTTATCCTGGGTAACTGTAGATTAATTTTACGGTAAAAAATAATACATTAACATTCGCTGATTTCATTTGTGACATTGATTGTCTTCGAGTTGTTAAGAATTGTGCCTGGGGGGACATCATACGTCTCTTTAGCCGTATTCTCAAGAAGTTCTTTCGTTAATTGTTTACATTTTAATCATTAGTTGCACAACCGGTTTATTGAGAATGATTTCACTGTGAACGGCATATTCTTTCTATCTTCTTTCTTGTTAATTTTTTTATATTTATTTATTGTATAAATCGTGTTGGGGCGCTGTGATGACAATACTTCGTTGTCTGAAAAGAATCTTTCTTTATCTATGTAAGGAAAATCGGTCATTTTAAAAGATAGTTACAATCGTTCACCCTAAATGTAATTAATTGAATTTATTCGACTTTTTTCAATTTTTGACTCATTTGCAAGCTTTTTGAGTATAATGATAACGGAGTGAAAATTATTTACTTTGATATCCTATGACGGTTTTTGTTGGAGCTGTGTCTTACGTGCATGTAGTTCATTATTAATAGACTCGTGTTTCCACTCTCAATCGTTTTACTTTCACTGATGCAACTGAATTCATGAATTTCATTCGGGAAAAAACATTTTTTTTTTAAACTTTTTGTGTGCCTCTTTCTTAAAAAAAAAAAAATCTTTTGAATTTCGTCTACTTTTGAACTTTAAAATTGTTTTGGATCTTACTCCTTATGAATGAAAACGTGCTTCGAGTTTTTTAGTGTTGATATGTGAGTGCTGAACAAAAGAAAGAGAGAGCGCGAGTAAGAGAGAGAGAAATAAATGGTTGATATTTATTCTATAATAAACAACTCGGTTATATCGTTGTTGCTTTAATCTCGAGTCAGTAACGATCCCGATATCTTACTGAAATAAATATAAATAAAATGTGTAATAAATAACATAAAATAGCTTGATCTTTCGTCTTCACAAATTTTATTGTTAGCCGTATAATACATCGATGCTAAGTATCAATTCTGTTCTGGTTGCAGCGTCAACTACCTAATTAGGCTGAAAAATATTTTTAAAACAATTTGGCTTAGTGGTAGCGTCTCTGCCTTTCATCCGGAGGTCCCGGGTTCGAATCCCGGTCAGGCATTTCATTTTTCACACACGCTATAGTTCATTCATTTTATTCCTCTAAAGATATACTTAATTGTGGTTCCAGAGGTTAAACAAAAAATAAGTAAATAATAAAAATAAATTAAACAATTTGGAATCATGGATAGTTCTTTAATTAAATTTCAGTTTGTCAAACTACAAAAGAAATTTGTTTACCGCTTAATAGTATATAGTATTATACTTTATGTTATCGATAAAGAGAATCTTTGTAACTAGTTACTTTCAGCAAGGCGACTTTTCGGAATACATTTTGACGAATAGCCGGGTAAACGGTATTAGCTCTTATACAATTTGGAAAATTTTAGCTTTCGGGACATGCAGTCCTAGAAACCTATTAAGGAAGAACACCTGGTCTAATAATTTTATTTTAGTTGTTGAATATTTTTCATATTATTCTGTTAGTCGTTTTTCTTCGTATTTGCAGAGGCAGATGGCATTAATATCTTATGTCGCTAATAGGGGAGTTTTAGTTCGAAACTCCGAAACCTTGAAATTGAAGTGTACCCCCTAATTAATTCTGGTTAAAATGATACTATTAATTAAAATAATTTCGTAAAATTAGATTATTTTCAGATAAATAATCCTCTTAATAATGAAATTATTATCGCTTCTTTTAAAGTTGTACGTATTTGTTTGTCATTACTATACGAAATATCGGACGCCGATTTACTAGCGCAAGTATATCCTTGCAGTTCGTTTAGTTAATATCGTTTAGTTATAGACCTATCTGCTTCGTGAAACAGCCATAGCAATTCTCACTAGTGTCCGTCACACTGTGTCTTTACAAAAAGATTTTCATTATGATGTAATATATCGTGTAAATTTTATGATCGCCAGATATATCGTGTTTTTATGTCTAAATCGCGTGTTGAGTCGTAGACTATGTTTTGTTACGGTTTTTTCGTAGTGGTTTTAAAAACCGACTTACCTTTTATGTGAATCATTTCGGTAACGCTTTATAATAATAGGAAATTTCATATAACAGAATTTTTTGGCCGAATGAAGGATCGATTACGTGTTGCTTTTCAAATGGAAAAACTAAGCGATCTTTGATGGCTCTGAAATACAATAACTTAGATGAAAAAAACACGTACTTAAAATACGGGAAGGAGCGAGTCGGCGGAGTGAAAGATCCTGAGAGAGAGAGAACGAAGTAATAGTGTACGGTAAAAATTGTTAAACGTTTATTTTTCAGAACCGTTTTAAATTTGGTGATGAAGTACGGTTTTTAAGATGTCGTGAAACGGATGATATAGTGTTGAATTAAGATTTTTAACGGAAGGTATTTTAATTGTGTTTATGAAGCGATTCGAGCTTGAGAAATAAGAGTCTTAAGACGTGCACTAATCGTGAATTACCGTTTTATACGGTATATGTGATACATTATAAACTTAACTAATTTATACTCTATTTGTTTTCCCGTAATATTATTTTTAGAAAAACATAAATTCCAAAATCGTTAAAAAATCAGTTTTAATGTAAATTCATAAAAATTAAAATTTAAAATTTTTGTTTAACTTTAATAAGAACTGGCTTTTTTATATAACTAAAATTACACGTTTTTAAAATTCAGATATTCACGCCTACAGTTTCGTTCTTCGGGATTGTGCATTTTTCATATACGTTACTTATGATTGATTTTCGTTCATCTGTTGTGTGAAGAAAAACCCTCATTTTATTGAAAGCTACTTTTACAACTACATTGTGTTGTTGAACGTACTTGCTATAACAACAATCACCATAATTATAACAAAACTATTACCTATAACAGAATTAAAAAAAAAAAACGTAACAAAAAAAAATATTGAAAATATAACATGAACTACAGTTAAAAGGAAAGAACTTTTTACTGTATTTTTTTAGTGCATGAATACTCATAATTACGTATTCTACCGTTACGCATTAAAGAATTATCACGAACTCCGTCTCCATTCTCATCATCATCGTAGTTTATTTAAATAGTTTTTCAAAAATTGTGGATAAGTCTAGTGAAACTTTATTTAGATTAGAAAATGGTTATTTGAGCGTAGATTTTGTCTGTACCTTGAACTATTACCGATTGTAGAATTATAGAACCTCACGTTTAGTTGTTGATGTGACACCGATTTTACAAGTCGGAAATTCATGTCAAATTAAGTACATAACTTATTTCTTCTTCAAAAAAGCTAAACATACTTTTTTAAAACTGCTTTCTTTTAGACTAAATTTAGACTTTTTTTCAAAATGTACTCTATCTTTCTCTCTCTCTTTCTGCCTGCATACTTGCGTTCGTTCGTGCGTGTGTGCGTGTGTTTATATGTTATATTTTAACTAAGTTTATTCAGTGAAATACAGATTGTAGAACTAATTTTATAATTTAAATTTTTCTTCACCATACGATAAGATTTCACACCGTTTAACTTACATACGCTAACAATATTATTAAATAATTGGAGTCAACAAATAGTGATAGCCATGGAATGAAAATAAAACGGCTGATTTATTATTTCTTTAACGTAGGTGTTCTTTTATTAGATAGAATTTGATGCGATGTGATTATTTTTTTCTATTTTATTATTATTACAAATTCTTTATGTTCTTCAAAATGGATTCACGAATTTTGTACGCGGTTTTGATATAATAACCTGGCAACCGACTCTGGTCTGAGTTGGCACTGGCGCAACCAGCCACTCGCAACATGCGCGCGCGCGCACACACACACACACACACACACAACCACGACCCAAACATATCACATGCATTTACCTTTTCTACGCTACGATTATATACAATACCGGCATTCAATAACGTTTCTCTTGCATAAAGTTCCTTATTTCATCGTTGATATATTCAGTAACAGAAGTTCGTTCAGAACTGAAAACATATCTACACCGACCGACTTAAGAAAGATAGAGGAATCAAGTTTCATAATACAATGCTACATTACAAACTTTTATCACTAATAGTAAGATGTGAATTATATTTAGCTATTCAGTGACGTAATAAAGATCGGATTTCAATTATTATTTAATTCTGATACAATGAGGTATTATTAGTCTGCGCCTTCTACCTTTTATCGGATTATGACTGTGAATTTTGTTGTAAACTGAAAACTAATTAGGAATTAGTTTAATGAACATGTTGAATTTAGATCTGTAATTAGGATATTCTTTTCGCATGCGTTTTGATAAATCGTAAACTTAGACAAATTGAAGCTTAATAAACAGGAAGTTTAGACGGTACCGGGCTAAATACTATGACGAATATTTAAATTTATGGTATTTGCAGGATATTATTCGCCGCTGTTAGGATTATGCAGTATTCTGAAGGACAACGCAATTTTTTCCTCATAAGCAAAGGGTTTTTATGATTGGCCACCATCCAGCGTTCAAGTGTTCCATACGTAGTCGTGGATTTGGCAATCCCGGTCGAGACGACTTGGAAGTAGTGCTTATATATTTTGTTAAATTGTGATAGAAAAAATCAGAGCGCTGTGGGTCAATATTTTTTTTTTTTAATGTATCTCATATTTTGTTTCTCGAGAATGCTTATTGAATCGATCTCTGAACGTTTAATTTCTCAATTTCTATTCTTATTTTTTTTTTTTTTTAGTTGTTTGGTTTTTTATTTTCTTAATTATGAGATATCCAAAAACCGTTTAGCGTTATTATCGATTTTTAATCATCGTTTTGTTCGGTAAATAAAATTTACATTCGTGATGACCAAGGAAAATAAAATAAAATTTAATCTTCCAGGTCTAATTCACTCAAACGTGTTGTAGTCTGTGAGTGTGCCCATATTTTTCTTCATTTACATATATCATTAATTGAATGTTTTAGTCATGTTATATATTCTTTATCCCATTAACAGTATTTTTCGCTCAGGTGAAAAATATAAAATAGAAAATGTTTATTTGTTGTCGATTTTATTTATATTAAAATATTTATTAGACTGGTAACGAATATTCAGCTTTTTTTTAAGTAATGCATTGTTATTGTTATAATAATTTTGCTGCCTCTTTTATCGAGTTAGTGACCGTGCCTTAAAAAATGCATATCGTGTTAGCGCCCTTTCAACAAAACTCTGACAAAAAAAAATTACCTTAAATTCATTCATTTCTTAATCGGAAACGTATGAAGTAACTGGTGTTATATTGATTCAGTGTATGTCGTGAAAAAAATATGACTTCAAAACGGTAACAAGCTGTTATAAAAAAAAATTATAATTTTACCAAATTGTTTCCTTAATGCTTACAGATTTTTCAAACGCTGAGAACATTTTTCCTAAAAGGAAACGCAATATTACTAGGCTTTTGGCTGAAATCGGATCGATAGAACAGTGCGATTTTGATTATATTTTGCGATCATGATGTTTGTGCAATCGATTGGTTTTGATGAATTTATTATGAAAATACAATAAAAATTTTTTATAGTAAATGTTAAAAAATTTTCTTCTATATTACGCAAAATTTGATTGGTTTATAAATTTGTTTGTAGTTTTTTATACCAAAAGTCTGTTTTAAACTTGTTTCCTGATGAAATTACGTCTTATGGATTTTTTTCTAATTTAAATAAGCGATTTGAATAAACATTAACTGCATTATCCTTTCACCATTCAGTATTGTAATACTGCTATTTAAAACGATTTGGAATATTTTTTTTCAATTTTCTATTACTGTAATTAATTTTGTCAGCAAGGACTATTTGAAGACAAAATTTAAAGTTAGTCGGTTAAACGGCTAACAAGATTGTTTAGTCTCCTTTTTTTTTAATTATTTGAACAAAATTATAAATAAATGAAAGTTTTAAAATACGGGTTTATTGTTTATAATTATACCGAGATGTCGCAAATTGAATTCAGTTGTGCAATTTTATTTGCGCATAAGACACACCTGTTGCACTTCAACTGTATATTAAGATAACCGACTTTTTTATTTCCTTCTACACTAGTCTCTCTTCGGATGCGCTAGTTTTTGATGGTCATCCGCTTTCAGAGAATTTTGGAAATTATTATACATTTTTATTATTTCTCTAGATACTTTGTAAAACGGGTTAGAACTTGCTGGCAAGTTGTCTATTTCGGTGGAGGTGTATGGAAAGACGCGAATGCGTATTTTTTATTTCTTAGTGAAATAAAGATTATTCTATAAGTTTTGTAATTTATTCAAACATTGCAAGTTGATTTTTCGGTTGCTGTTTGTTCGAATTATTTAATGAATAATATGTAGGAACCATAAAATCAGTTTGCTTATCTGTGACTTCGTTGTGCCCTGAATTTACAAATAATAGATGACTGATTTAACTATCTTTTTAATTATTATAGCTTTTTTAGAATTATGTATTTGCGCGTGCACAAATTTGCTTCATATCTGAATGTGGGAATATTATACCAAAAGAATGTTTGGTTTCTTAGAGTAAAAATAAAATTTTTATTATAGTAAATTTTAAAAAACTTTCTTCTAGTTTACGCAAAATTTGATCGGTTTATAAATTTTTCTCTAGTTTTTCATTACAAAAGTCTATTTTAACCTTGTTTCCTGTCGAAATTACGTCTTGAGGGATTTTTTTTTCAAACGAGTTACTTCAAGCGAGTAAATCGTTTGTTTGTACGGTTCAATTCCGCTCAAGCTAAGATATTTTTCACGCGGACCAAAAATTAATTTCTCGTCTTTGAAAAAGAATTGAGGTAATTGTTAACGGGTATAAGAATGAAAATGTTTAGCAAATAAATTTAGTATAGTCGTTGGAGAATTAAATGAGGAAAAAGGATTAGAGTGCGTCATTTTAATTTATTCAGAGTTACGAAATATTGTTGTATCTGAATAAATTAAAATAATTATAAATTTGAATTTAGAATCAACATTATTACTGTTGGCATCGTATTTGTGTTTAATAAAAGTTTTCCTGAACGTAGTGGAATTAGTTAGTTGTTGACATACTCGAAAACAATACTAGAACTTTAGTAATACTACAGCTACCGGTGCATATTTATAACTCTTCGCCTCATAGTACGTCATTAGTTCTTCTCTTGTACCCTCCGCCTTCATTGCCTTTACTCGTCGTCGCTGTCACCTTTGTCCCTATTGTTTGTTATTTAAATACGAGTTCGTACATTTTACACGTATATAAATTATGAAGTCAGAAACACGTTCTCGGACAAGTAGAGTATCGGTAAGGAAAGCTTTTAACTCTCTGTTATCCGTCGGTTGTGCTGCAACGGAATGCCGAGTACCGAACAAAAGTGTGGAGGTGAGTTATCGAAGGGGTTTTGAAGGAGTCATTCGAGTATACAAGGGGGTGTCGTGAACCCCTTAACTTTAATTAAACTGAATTTCTATGGAATACTGAACTGAAGTCGAGCGGTGTCGGATGGGAGCGAAACGGACGGAGAGACGAAGGTCGAGAGGGTAGTCGGTTGAAAGTAAGAGAGAGGTGCAGTCGACCCCAAGACTGTTGTTGAAACGAGTCGATTCCCGAACCTTCCCTTCCCTTCAGTTGACTATCTCTTTCTCATACACTTCAACTTCAAACTACTACGAATCAAACTTCAGTTCCGCGCTCGCTCACGACTTGAATACACACAAACACACTCACAAAAACGCAGTCATTCTTTTATATAATTCTTCTTTTTGTATCCTGTTCCAGTTTTCGTGTTATTCTTGTTCTTTCTATTCAAAGACAATGCGGCCTTCTCACCGTTGACCTCTCGAATAACACAGAAGTACGGTTCGATGCCTGCGTTCTCTACTTCTGAGTTGCTGCTATTGATTCTTTTCAACGTTATGAATACCTGTTTAATTAAAACGGCGTGTTGTGTAATTAATATTTCTAGTAATGGATCGGCAGTAATATTGATATCAATAACTGCGGTAGATTCAGATTTATCGTGCTAAATTTGTTAACATCTTTAATCAAACTATTTTTTAATAGAGATCGTTACTTAAATTACAATATTTTTGTTATTATAATAATTTGGGAGTACTTTATAGCGTAAATTGTCATTATAGATATATTTAATCTACTGTACTCGATAAGCAGACTTATTATCATTTATATATCTAATAATTAGACGGTCTGACTCGCTCGCGACCTGTGACTTCCCCTGAGGACCCCCGCAGCGTTCGTTGCCTCATGCTTGTGAAAATAATACTGATAGATAATAATTAAACTATCCAGGCTTTACAGAAACCTGTAAAAGAAAGTGAATTACAAAACAGGATATTAGTAACTACCATAACTAAATTACACGTACCATTGACGAGGAAAACTTCACTATTTATTTCTGTTGTAGTTGCAAAAATTAGTTAAATTTTTAATTAATTTTGTCTTCTGTAGTGAATATTTTTAATTGACAACTTCATCCCCCCCAAAGGCCTTGGCTTAAAACATTCCCTGGGAAAACAGGAATGTACCATGCAAAATACATTCTGTAAGAGAAGTTAATTTATAAATGGATGTTTTTAAATCACGGTGCCGAAGAAAATTTGTGAAGACGAATGTCAGAATTTCGTAATTATGAACTACAATGTACCCAAAAAATTATCTTATTTCAATAATACGATATTCACATTGTATTTTGTCATGAATTCATGAAGAGACAAAAGTGGTTCGCAATTTCTGCAAGAGTTTAAATACGCAGAACTCTGATCTTCCTTTATCAGATTTACGATAGAAGTCAGAATAATAACAAAGTTAAGGCACTGAAACCTGCTGATTATAGGATTTTTATGTTTAAATTACGTTCTAGATATTAATAAATAATTTAAATATTTATTTCTAGTTTTGAACTTCATTGACGCAAAATAAAAATGCAGAGAAAAGCTAGAAAACATTTGTAAACTTTTACTGGCTTTGATGAAACCTAATAAAAAGAGATATAAGATAAGCGAGCCATCGTAAGGCTTCTAGAATCGGGAAATTTTTGCAATTTAAATAAAGGTGAAAGAAACTGTAAAAGATTATATTTTAGAAGATATATCAAGCATCGAGGTACAGCGTTAATAATAATACTGACGTAAGCATAAAACACCAGAAGAAAAATTCGGGTTTACCTTGTAAATGTCATGACAATAAGAACTGACTGATTAGATATAAAAGAAATTTGTCTACAGCACGAACGTTTTTTTAAAATTTCTATATTTGTGTTTTCTTCGGATTGTCTTTTTTCAGAATCAATACTTTCTTATTCGTATTGGAATATCTTGTCGCATAGCTTCTATCTGAAAACGTTCTTTAGTTAGTATCAGAAATATTTAAGCGTATACATGATCTAATTATTTATTACATTTCCTTCATTTAATTTGATAGCAATTTTTGACTTGTTTCTCCGAATTAAAGAAAAAAATCATTATGTTTTCCACGTTAAAATCATTGATTTCATTTGTTGTTATCGTAGACTACTCGATTTTTATTCCAAAAGTTCGTATTTTGATTTATCTGAAGTATATTTCTTGTAAACTCCATCGAAATTATCTTTAAAAACCTATCTAAAAAGCTATTTGCTAAAATATTGATTGTGCAGATGTATTAAATTTTCGTTTTATTGTTAGTCTTTTCTTAAGATATAAAGGCTAGTTTTATCTACGTTTATATATACTATTATTTTAAAAAACTTTAGAAGATAGTTTTTTAAAAGAAAGACTATATTTGAAAAATGTTTAAACTTTGCAAAATCCTACCGCGCTTTATTTACTGACGGTTAAATATAGAGTTAGTCGGGTATAGATAAATAAAAATTTAATTTTATATATATATATATATAATAATATATAATATACTATAACATATGTATCTTTTTTGTCTTCAACCATTTGACTGGTTTGATGTAGCTCTCCAAGATTTCTTGTCTAGTGCCAGTCGTTTTATTTCGGTATACATCCTATATCCCTAAAAATTTGTTTTACATTTCCAAACGTTGCCTGCCTGCAAATTTTTCCGATATATCTGATACTCCAATATCAGTGCAACTATTCCAGGACGCCTTAATATGTTGCCTATAAGTCGATCTTTTCTTTTAACTAAATTTTTTCAAATGCTTCTTTTTGTATTGATTTGCCTCAACACCTTCATTTGTCACTCTATACACCCATCTGATTTTTAACATTCTACTGTAGCACCACATTTCATTTCAGAAGCTTTTAATCTTTTCTTCTCCTATCGTCCAAATTTCAATTCCATATAAAGCTGCGCTCCAAACGTATACTTTCACAAATGTTTTCCTGACATTTAAATTAACTTTTGATGTAAGTAGATTATATTTCTGACTGATAGCTCGTTTCGCCTGTGCTATTCAGCATTTTATATCGCTCCTACTTCGTCCATCTTTATTAATTCTACTTCCCAAGTAACAAAATTCTTCTACCTCCATAATCTTTTCTCTTTCTATTTTAATATTCAGCGATCCGCCTACATTATTTCTACTACATTTCAGTACTTTCGTTTTGTTCTTGTTTATTTTCATGCGGTAGTTCTTGCATAGGACTTCATTCATACCATTTAAAATTTCCCCTAAATCTTTTTTACCGTCTGCTAGAATTACTATATCATCAACAAATCGTAGCACCTTTATCTTTTCATATTGTACTGTTACTCCGGATCTGAATTGTTCTTTAACTTCGTTAACGGCTAGTTCTATGTAAAGATTAAAAAGTAACGGGAATAGGGAACATCCTTGTCGGACTCCCTTTTTTATTATTGTTTCTTTCTTATATTCTTCGATTATTACTGTTGCAGTTTGGTTCCTGTAAATGTTAGCATTTGTTCCTCTATCTCCGTACTTGAACCCTACATTTTTTAAAATGATTTTTAAACTGAACATTGTATTCCAATCTAATTTGTCAAATGCTTTTTCTAAATCTATAAATGCTATGTATGTCGGTTTGTTTTTGCTTAATCTTCCTTCTTGAGTGCTAAAATTGCTTCTCTTGTCCCTACACTTTTCCTGAAACCAAATTGGTCTTCTCCTAACACTTTTCCACTCTCCTCTCAATTCTTCTGTACAGAATTCTAGTTAAGATTTTTGACGCATGAGTAGTTAAGCTAATTGTTCTGTATTCTTCACATTTATTTGCTCCTGCTTTCTGTATACATTTACTCGTATATTAAAAGTGTTATTCGGTTTAAATTAATTAAAGAAAAACTTAATATCGTCTTAGCTTTCTGTATATCACGTTATGAAGTAATTGCAAGTGAATAATACGTTATATACGAGTATTAATTCCTTCCTTTGAGTTGGAGTTATTTACGTTTTCCTCTATTATATTTAAATAGTCCTGTGAGTTTTATATCTGGAGTATTTTAAATCCTTTCATGCTTGGAGTTTTCATATAAGCTTAATTCTTCATTTTACGTTATTTTGTACTTTTATTTTCTCTCAGCTACTCTCATCGTAAGTTGATTTTTTTATATTAGAAGGCCTAGAATTCGTTGTCGTGGATATACGAGTTATTGTTGTCATTCACAGACAGAAGGATCCAAATGACAGACAGACGAATCCAGAAGATTAATGAATGGAAACATACCAAACCGTGTATGGATGGATTAATGTTTGTGGTGGATAGAATCCGAGTGATGTTGAGCGTCTTTATTCTGTGATAATTTACTGTAC
>JAAAKQ030162435.1:0-11101 GCA_010016005.3 Zanna intricata | reverse complement strand
CTTTCTAGAAACCTGAAAAAGAAACTAAATTACAAAAGATAGAATAATAGCAACTATGGTAACTAGTGCACACACACACATACACCTTAACGATGAAAAAGTCATAACTTTTTTATTGCCGTGGTGGCAGAAATATAGTAATAAAGGAAAAGGATTAATCTATTATCTCCATAACGAATATTTTTAATTCACAACTTCACCCTCGGTGGGTGAAAAAAAAAATTATTATCTTTAATATTATAATCTTCAAGGGAGCTAGGACCTTGGTCTATGGCTTAAAACCTACCCAGGAAAAACTCAAATGTATCCTTCAAATTTGAAATAATCGGTCGGATGGTTCTAGCGTGATGCAATTGCAAACAAACAGACAAACTTTATATATATATATATATATATATATAAGTATAGGTGTTTTGTGTGTGTGTTGTGTGTACATTTCTGAATTATCGTAATCTGTCAGATCACGGTACTTGTAATCTGGATGTATCTGATATATGTAAACCTTCTAACAAATACCCCGTTTGAGTTTTTAAAGTCAGACGGCTGTTCGCAAAGATATTACAAGAACATCCCATCCCACCTTTCAAAATGTGCCCCAAGAGCAACCCGCTTGATTACCAGTTGATGGTGATGATTGGTCTAGCCTCGCAAGAGGTGCTCGAAATCTATCTGAGGTGTCTGTTGGGGCACGAAGTTCCCATAGGAATCCCAATATTTTTAAACAGAAACTTTCCAAATTTATTTAATATTATTTTGTTTAAAGTAAATATAATTCTATTAATTTTGTAATTATTCATTCGATTGATTTGAATTATTCGGGTCAAATTTAACTCATACACAGGTACACATTCACAGTTCACTGTTCATCAAAGTTTTTGTTTAATCGGAAAATTCCACTACTACATATATATATATATATATATATTTTCATATATACATTTTTTCAAGATGAAATGACAAAAAACTTCTCATTACGCCAAGAAAAATAGATGTAAATTTGGTTGCGATTGATCCAGTAGTTCTTATTTATCTCCAACAAACAAAAACCCCCTTCCTTTTTACACAGTAAGGTATATACATATAGAAATATTAATTCCAGATAATAAAAGATAACAAAATAAAACTTTTTTGTACCTAAGCTTTTACACAGTCTCCGTACAACGCAATAAATAAGTTCTAACTACATAGATCAATAGGTCTCATTTCTAGTTGTACTTCGTACAAGAAAGTATTGTAATCGCGAAAAATTTCGGTTTTCAGATTTCAATGGAAATATGGATTTTGACCAGTAGAAAGGAAAAATACATTTTGACTAGTTTCGGCGCGATTCCTGTACGTACGTATGTATGTATCTCGCAGAACTCAAAAACGATTAGCCGTATAATGTTGAAATTCTGGATTTAGGACTGTTGTAAAATCTAGTTGTGCACCTTCCCTTTTTATTGCAATTTACTGAACCAAAAGTGTCCAAAAACTCAGAATTTTTCTCAGCTGGAGTAATAAGCCCTGATTTAGAGCATTTCAACGATATATCATAAGTGTTATCTATTTTCATTGGTTCCAGAATTATAGCAAAATAAAATTTTGATTAATAAAATTGGATTTACAAGGGTTTACAAGGGACACATTGGTTCAAATCCGACTCATTTCCTTTTTTTTAACTTTTTTTAATTTAAGTATACTGATTTATTAATAAACATTAACCGATTGTAAGAACATTTTACAATAAATAATAATTCAATAACAAAAAAAAATAAAAATTAATGAAAAATATATGTAATTTAATAGGTGTACAAGGAAGTCATGTGGTGTCCACATCAGTTGTTTTTGGAATAGCATATACATCTTCTATGATATCTATCAACTCATACTACTCCCTCTTAATGGATAGCTTCACTTTAGGAAATAGAGAATACGAACTATATCTAATATGTAAGATGATCCAGCAGTTTTACCTGTCGTTTGGTCAAAAACTGCTGTACAATGACGGCGGTGTAAGCTAGCACAGTGTTGTGATACAGAAACCACTCCTTAGTTCTATGAAAATGCGATCGCACAGGATGAATTTGGTCTAATAAAAGCTTCGGGTCATCTTGTAGACAGCAGCAACGTCCGCACGTGTTCGACGTTTTCATCGCTACACCTGGTTACCGGCCTCGCCCCACTCTTGTCTTTTAATTACAACCAACCGTCACGAAACAAGGAAACTTCAAACAAGATATAGCTTTATCACCATGTACTTGCTTTATCATTGTAATCGTTTTTGTAGCACTTTTTCTGAGGAAAAAACCAAATTTTATGTTCGCATATTATTTAATTTTTTTAAAATCCCAAAGTAGACACAATAATACGTGGGACATTTTTTTGTAGAAACTGTGTATAAGAGAAATACAAATTAATCCTCTCCCTCAAAAAAAAAAAAGCATGTCTATTTCGATTTATCTAATTCATTTGTCCTCAAAATGGGCGATAACGCCCGTTTGTGACCGTTGGGGGCCTTCATAAAGGACGGTAGAAGGCCGACAGAAAATTCGGGGCGATCAGACGGTATAGGAAGGCGATGGCTGATTAAAAAAAATAAAAAAGTATGTTTTCCTCATATTTCAAATTAAAATTTAATACCTACTACACTAATACGAAAAATAAAGGGATACCTATATTTTAACATAAAAAATTATTGCATTAAAGCCATCTTAACTTTGCAGCCAAGAAGAGGCTTAGAGAGATGAATAAAACAAAAAATTAAAACTTAAAAACCCTACTTTTTAACACTATAATTCGGATTTCAAAAATCATCAAATTTAAAAAAAAAAACAAAATCAGTGAAAAATTACTCTCATTTAAAATATAAGTTGTACTTACATTTAAAACATTTAAAAACTAAACATAACTGGAATTTATGATTTTAAGAGCCGCATCTTAAAAACATAATTGCAATTAATAGTTTTAACAGATGGTAAGTTGAAAAATGTTAGGAGAGTAGAAAATATTTGTTTCTCAATATAGGCGGTGGAAGAAAATGTTTGAGAATTAATGATGTAGTTGGTTAATGGAATAAGGCTTTGACCATTAGAATTTGTTACTTCATATCCTTCAATTTCCAGGATAATAATTGATGATACGCTTTGCATATTGCCGATTCATATTATACGAATATACGGTTTACTATCTTATCCAGAACCTCATTCTGCCAATAATATTATACCGATAAAGTAATTTATATTCGTAAAAAAAGATACGTACAATTAATATAATAATATAAAAGTTATAATAACTTTTAATTTATATAATTGGAAATATTTGAAAAATTTGGTACAGAAGATGAAGTTTAACAAATAAAAGGACTATTAATAACAATAAAAAAATAATGGTATAAAATGAAGAAGATGAAAAAAACAAGGAAGGATACAAGAAAACAAGCTTTCGAGCAACGTCTGTGTTACCGCAAGGAAGAACAGGTAGAGCAATTTGAACACATAATATGAGGTGAGAAGCAATAACATTTTTTAACTGAAATAATTTTATTAGGCGGTATTAATTCAAGTGATTATAGGACTTTTTTTTTATAGAAAGATAGAATTAATTGCACATGACAAAATAACTAAATTACAAACTGTTTATTTAATTAAAATAAATAAAATTCTTCAAGATTAAATTTAATTAAAGAAGTATTTGAAAAATTTTATTAATTAAGTTTTTCAGTTTTTAGTTAACGTAATGACTAGAACATTTTGGTTTAGTCAAAATTTAATATTTTTTGATACCGATCTACTTGTCTTGCAAAGGCTTTAAATATAAAATATCAAATAACCATATGTCCCATTTAAAACTTTTTAACCGTATCTATCCTCCCCCCACCGGTGATCTGAAAGATGATTATTTCAAATTGTGGGTTACTAAGTTAGGCTCTCTTATCGGAGAAGATCTTCAAAGAGAGAATTGTGATATCTAAAACAACAAAATTATTAAAGGGGAGCATACGACCGTAGTTCTAGTTATCTGAAACAAAATCATTTTATATAAATAAATTTTTATATAAATTAATTTTATATAAATAAATTTTAGCCGCCATTTTGGACTAGGCAATCAGAATTTAGTTTTAATTGTACTATTTTTATCATCTCATTAAGGTTTTTAAAATGATATATCAATGAACACTAATCCCATTTGAAATTTAATTTCCCCCACCCAAAAAAAAAAAAAAATCCGAAATAGATATATCTTCACTGAAGTAACCCCTCAGTGCAATGAATAATGCCGCAAACCGCTGCAGTGATTTCAAATATAAAACAATTTTGATAAGGGTGTGTGTTACTTTTCAGCCACCAGGTACGTGCATTAAGCCCTCCGGACTGGTTAACGCGACATTGCTCTTGGCGGTCACTGGCGGTTACAGGACAATCTCGCGAGAGGCAATCAATGTGATAGTTGGTGTTAAGCCGATGGACTTGCTTGCTGTTGAGCGCAAGGACGGTATGTAGCCAAGAAAGCTGGTCTTCTGACCTCGGACCGTTTGCATGAAATAGAATACCAGGGTTTTGTTGCGTGGCAGGCTCGATGGGATGAGTCCACTAAGTGTCGGTATACCTACGAATTGTTTTTGGAGGTAGTTAGCTTGTGCGCTAATAAATGGGTAACCCCCAATCAGCACGTAACACAATTAACAATATTTCTTTCCGGGCATGGCGCTTTTTGGTATAGTTTGGCTAGATTTCGTCTTGTAACGTCAGGACTTTGCCCGGACTGTAGGGTACCGGACAGTGTTAGCCATGTGCTATACGTCTGCCCCCGGTATGAGTTTGTGCGTGACAGAGTGGTTAGAGAACTTGAGAGATTACGTTCAGGCCTTGATTTAAGAGTCAATTGGAAGATCCGGGCTTAGTGGCAGCTTTTCGCTGGCTTCCTGCGGACCATTGCGTCTTCCAGGGTTGCGGAAGGTGTTTAGGAGGTAGGAGCCTGGGTGGCTAGGTTTCCGGCTTGTCCAGTTAAGTCGTTGGACGTAGGCGATTTGGCAACGAGCCGTGATTATTTTCTTACTCTGAGATTACATTATAGTGTATGGCCCTGGCAGGGCAGTACACTATAATGTAACCCCCGATTAGACTCCTAGTGAATGTGTTTCATGTGTAATTTCGTTATAGGTCAAAATTGCGTTGCTGCGAGCAGCATTTTTTAGTGGAAATTTGATCTCCAATTGATTTTATCGGTGCGTATATGTCATTCAAAATCACATGGGGAGTTAGATTGATTAGAGTAGGCGCGGAGTTTCGTGCTTCCGCGTTGCGGTTATGTAGCTATAGGGCTACGTGTAGGTCGACCTAAGCCTACGACTGCTGCTGAGGTATTTTACTCTGATGCTAAATGTCGACCGCGGCATTTGCATTGGGGGCACCCCGACTGAGGCCCGGCTGATGACTGAGATATGTAATCAGTACGAAGGTCATTCAGACGACTCCTGGTAAAGCCCCTCTGGGCTAGGAATGGGAGGGGTATTGTGGCGGCCGGAATCGTCACTTGCTGGGTGTCTTTCCCTACGGGGGTTGGGATGGTTAACGCGACATCGCAAATCAGCTTCAAAGTCGAGAGTTCTAAGATTCAAATCTTAGTAGAGGTAGTTAGTTACTTTTGTACAGATTTTGAATACTAGATCGTGAATACCGGTGTTCTTTGGTGGTTGGGTTTCAATTAACCACACTTTTCAGGAATGGTCGACCTTGAGATTGTACAAGATTACATTTCATTCACATTCGTATATATCATCCTCATTTATCCTTTGAAGTAATATCTGACGGTATTTCCGGAGGTTAAACAGGAAAAAGAGAGAGAGGTAAATGTATATACCGGGTAAAATATATACAGCATTGAAAAAGTGACGCAACCTTTAGAAAAATATTTTCTTCTTTTGATGCAGGTATAATCTAGGAAAAATGACTTATACATCATAGCAAACAATATTAATTGTCTCCCAATACATTATATGTGCCAGTTATGCCCAGATTTTTAATGCCTTCATAGAAAATTATGGTGTGGATTTTCTAAAGAAGTCTTCCATCAAACGGCTATACGACAAATTTCAAGACAGGGAATGTGGCAGATGGAGCCAAAGGAGATCAACTGAAAGTGCTAATACCGGAAATTTTGATCGACTTGCAAGCAGCACATTCAGTTAGTTCCAAGAAGTCTGTGCGAAGCTAGTTAAACCAGTCTGATCTCTCTGTTGGAAGTACCTACACAGGTTAGCGCAACTGTTTAAGAATGCATTCGTACAGAATTCGTGCGGTTCACTAGTGATCTGCATGCAGTTGAAAACGTGTAGCTTTCTGTCAGCTTTCATGCCATCTGTAACATCAGATCGGAAATGCTTTCTGTAAATGATTGGTTTTGGACTGACAGGATGGTTCCACCTTGGTGAAAATGTGAATAAGCAGAAAGCATCTGATGTATGGAAAATCCTCAGCTGCATCAACAAAATGTGTTTGGTGTGGATGGTCACGAAGGCGAATTTTCATGACATCTTTCACGGCATAGTAAACAGTGAGCGCTATATACAGATGGTGCAACAATTTCTAAACACTAATTATTAATAAAGAGAACCTTACTTTATATTCAAGTAATTCTCAAAAAAATAAATAAAAGTAGAAAAAAAGACTGAATGCAGGTATTATCTGATTTATGAGAAAAATTAAAAGAGGAAAAATATTTTCTCTCTCAAAAAAATAATAAAATTACATTGTATTTCAATTAACCTTTAATATACCGATACACAAATAGAATAAAAACTTAAAAAGAGAGAGAAAGAACGATTAAGATTAGGAAAAAGGATGGAATTTTTATAACTGGTAAATAAGAATAGACTCCCCTACATATCTTAGAACTGTGTTAAAGTTACTTTCAGAATATTAAAAGAGGGTTAAACTTATTCATTTTACACATTACATAGAACACCCTTTAACCGAACCGGGTTCAATTGTAAAGTACTTTATATATACACTTCACTTAAGTTAAACCATATAAAAACTTCATAAAAAAAAAGCTACATTACGTCTTAATGAAATTAATAAAAGAAAAATGAATTCAAAATGTTTCATCATTCAAGTTAGGTCAGGTCAGTTCCTTTTATTTAACGAAAATCATGTTAACCGGTTCATGAACCTTGATTGTTAAATCAGTGAATAAAAAACGATACCACTGAATTTTTTCAACTATTCAAAGTTTAAATAAATTAATATGGATTTTAATCACATTTATTTATTTATATTGTGAATTTTATCAAGATACTTTATTTAATAGAAATGCTAGCATTTTTAAAAAAATGTATTTTATTACTTTAAAGTAATAAAATATCACTTGAAACAGCACTTAAATTCTTTCAAGTGATATTAATAATTTAGTGAAAAAAAAAAAAATTTTGCTTTAAACTATTTTTTTTTGTTTTTTAATTTTCGTTTGTTTGTTATTAAAGTATTGTTACATTTCTCTTGTAAAAAATCTGATGTGGACAATACATAACTTCTTTGAACGCCTATTAAATTACATACATACATTTTTTTTTATTTTATGAAAAGTACAAAAAAAATTTATTTCATCAATAACTTCTGATATTTTTTCATATTACTTTTTTTTTATTGTTATTATTGAATAATTATTTATCATAATTTTTTTTACTGTCGGAGGTTAATAATAATTAATAAACCAATCAACATATATAAATTTAAAAAAAAATGTTAAACAAAGAAGAAAATGTAGTCTTATTTTAATCGATGTTCCTTCTCATGTAAGATCCAAATACTTAACTAATTAATTAAAATTTTATTTGGCACTAACTATGGAACCAATGAAAATAAGAACCATTTATGACATGCTGCTGAAAAGCTCTCAACGAGAGCTTATTACTTCAGTACGAAAAAGTCTAAAATCAAATTTTTTTTTAGATTTTGTATTTTTTTTTTTGGAAACTTTTGGTTCAGTCGATTGGAATCAAAAGAGTGGTGCACAACTAAATGTTACAACAGTCCTAAATCCAAAATTTCAACATTCTAAGGCTAATCCTTTTTTAATTATGCGAGATACATACGTACATACGTACAGATGTCATGCCGAAACTAATAAAAATGGATTCAGCGATGGTCAAAATGAGTATTTCCGTTGAAATCTGAAAATCGAAAACTTTTCCGATTTTGTACTTCATGAAGTTCGTACGAGAAATACATCCTTGTTCGAACTTTGTACTGGAAGTAAACATTTATTTTTTTCTGTAGTGAAATTTTCTACTTTGTAGAGAAATTTCTATTTTTTTTCTGTGCATCACTGCTTGTATTCTTGCTTGGTCAAGATTATAAATAAAGTTGTAATACAGATAATGAGAGTGATATAATATTGATTATAAATGGAGTTGTTTCTGCTACGTCTGTGAGAACGGGAATGGTTTCAGATGTAGAAATTCTGACAAAATATTATATTATATATGACTGATATAAAGATAAAGATAAGGTTACACTTAATTTGGAAATAGATCAGCATTTAAAATATTTTATCGAATAATTGTAATGATGAAGGCAAAAGGTGCTACGGCAATCTTTACTCGTTCACAATAGCTCCACGATGTTCGCTACACTAATATTTAGGAAATAGTGACAGCAAGAAATTCAAAAGAGTTACCGAGATTGCTCCTTATGGAAAACAAGAAATAAAAAAGCTATAATACCTAGCAGATATTGCAAAGTGCATAGATACTTGCCTTCGTAATCTACGGCATGAATTAAAGTGAAAAGACCTATCGGATGGGACGAAGATCAGCGGTAAGAATAGGCTTCCAGACAAAGCAATTTACAGTTTACAAAAATATTATGGTTTAGCCTTCTACAGAAATGTACATAATGTTAACAATTTGTGGAAAGACATCTGAGCAATATACTTGCACAAAAAAGATGAACTTCTAAGCAAGTTTTGTGAAGACGCAATACTCTTATGAATGTTTTAATTCAGTTATATTGTCGAGGTTGCCAAACACAGTATTTTTTGGTCGAAATACACTAGGATTAGGTATTTGTGATGACTCAATGATGGAAATCCGGGAAAGGTGAAGAGATAGAAAAACTGGGACTGACGGTTGGAAGAAATTCACTGTGAAGCTTTGAAGGGTTTGATATTCAATGGGTGAGGAAAGCAGAATAGGAAGTGTTAAAGATACTTTCAAGAAGAAGTGAAGCAAATACACATTAAGAAAAGGCTTAAAATAAAGAAAAAAGGATGACCCAAATTATCCTGAACATGGAGCAGGAATGCACTAAGAACACGAGTTACGTTACAGTTTCTTTATTTTTAATTTCCCGCAAATTTAATTTTTTAAAACGAAGAACACATTTTCTCAAAACCCACTGCAGTTAGGAAGGTCTGGCTGGTCTAAATTAATATTTATTGGAAAAGAAATTTACCAAATTAAATAATCCTTTTGTAAATATAATATAAAATTGGCTAAAAATACAAATAATACACTAAAAAAGATTTTTAATAACATAGAAGAAAAATACACATAAAACGGTAATGACATATACAAAATAAAATCCAATGCGTATTGAACAAACGGGAAGAAAATTAAAATCAAAATATAACGAACTCTTGAGAGATCTTTCAAAAACAAAAATAAAAATGATTCTAATTATGCAAAGAAATTAATAAAAGAAAGACGTATCCCGATCAAAATGAAGAATCAATGAAAATAATTCACATATGCGTTAAAGGAAGAAGCATGAATGTTTTAGAAAAATCTAGAAATCTTTAAATTTAAAAGCAATAATAAATTGATCATAAATGAATAAATCAACAATCAAACGGATGTCCTTTTCAAGAACCTAAATTTATTGAAAACTACAAATAGATAAATAAAATGTATAAAGATAAATTAAAACATTTAACAAGAAAGAAGAAGGCCAAACAAGAAGAAGGCCAGATATGACATGACGTCAAAAATACGAAGGGACGTTGACTAAATGCGATATAAAGATTCTGAGAAATTTAAATGTACCAGTTCAATACGTTTTGACATCCCAACCTCCATAGGGTAAGACACCCACCAAGTGACGATTCCGGTCACCACACTACCCTTCCCGTTCCTAGCCCTGAGGGGCTTTATCGGGAGTCGTCTTATTGACCATCGTACTGATTAATATCTCAGTCATCAGCCAGGCCTCGGTCGGGATGCCCCCGATGCAAATGCTACGGTCGACATTTAGCATCAGAGTAAGATACCTCAGCAGCAAACACCCTCGTCGTAGGCTTAGTTCGACCTACACGTATAGGTAGCCCTAAAACTATATAACCTAAAACTATATAAGCGTGAAACCTCGCGCCTACTCTAAATCAATCTAACTACCCATGTGACTTTGACTGTCATATACGCAACGATCAAATCGATTGGAGATCATATTCCCAGTCAAAACGCTGCTTGCAGCATCGAAATCTTGACCTACAACTACATTATACATGTAACATGCATTCACAAAGGGTCAGAACGGAGGCTAATACCTTCCAAAGAACCACGTTCATGTGACATTCTCTTCTCGCCGCATCATAGCCCACATCAGACACAATACCACCAAGGTCGTTTGCCTCCGTGGCCTCCGTGGCGCGAGTGGTAGCGTCTCGGCCTTTCATTCGGAGGTCCCTGTTTCGAATCCCGGTCAGGCATGGCATTTTTCACACACGCTTATCATTCATCTCATCCTCTGAAGATATACCTCTAAAACATAATTTAATTCGGTAGTTTGGAACAGTAAAATTTTCATTGTAGTAATGTTTTTCTAAGAGTGGTTGTTGCATAAAGCCTCAAACCTCCGAAAATGAGACAAAGCATTACCGCTCAGAAGACGCTTCATTAAGAAATAATCATTGAATTCGGTACACAAAATATAGAAAAACTGATAAAAAAAATCACATTTTGTAAAAAATGTACTAAAAATAAACATATAAAAGTAAATTTTTATGAAGTTCCCTTCAATTTATTGAGAAATACAATATTATAAAGCAGAAAAAGAAAGAACTCCAGCGTTTCTGTTTCCAGTAAATAATTTGTAATTCTTTCTCTTAGTTTATTATATATATA